>CAAKHF010020379.1:7575-23850 GCA_901007745.1 Hippocampus kuda | reverse complement strand
ATTTCCAGCTGTGAAGGGCGCATGAAAGCGGCGGCTGCAATGGGGTGCTGAAAGCAGACGCTGCGCAGCAAAAACAAAAAAGGAGGAGGCAGCCAACTTCCAAGGTCTCGTCTTCTCCTCGGCCCTTCCTTTTGTCTCTTGGCCAAAAGCAAACATCCCCGCGCGCACCCTCGCCTGGCCTGGCCTCTCGTGATCTTAATTGTGCTCGACTCATCAGCGCCCGAGGAGCAAATTGATTGGGAGACTTGAGAATGTTGAATGTGAGTGAAAGCCACTGAAAAGCAAAAGTCAGGCAACAGCGACTAAAATGACCAAAAGAACGTTGACGGCCATCCAACTCCACACAATCGCGTCAAGGAATCCGCAAAGTTCGTGGTGAGAATGGGCGAACGCCGGCGTCATTTACGAGCGGCCACGATTGCTGCTACTGTGATTGTTCTCATTCACATTCCACCTGTTGCGTTGCTCGTCTTGTATTTATTGCGCGGAACGTTTTGTGGACATAAAATGTGGCGCGCAAATAAATCTCTGCTTACTTAAAAGGTTAAGCCCAGAGCATGTCGGCTAAATTGATGTTAGCGTCTTCATGTGGCGCGCAGATGCTTCATAGCGAGGTATCTCTCTCTCTCTTTTTTTTTTTTCCGTCCGACAAAGTCGTCGGAAAGTTTGCGTGAGGCTGCAAAGACCTGCTGGGCTGTCAGGAGATCGCCACCATATTTGGAGAAATTGACGTGGCGCTCAGAGACGCTTGGGTTGGCCTCGCGCGCGCCTCTTTGGGGATGCTCACCCCGGCAGCCTGCCGCCTTGCGCAATCGAAGTCAACCAAACGGCCGCAGATCATCCGCAAAGTCCAGAAAACTACAAAGCGCCCCACGTGCCCTCAAGTCATTGCAATCGTTCCTTTGGCCGTCAGCCGAATGACTCGAAATAAGTCCGAAGCATCCGGAGGACACTTGGGCGTGACGTATTGCGATTGATCATTGAGCATTCCGGGATCGCCGCGTCCTTGCAGAAAAGACGAATCCCGTCCAAAGCCCAAGGAAGACACTTGACAGCTTTTTTTTTCCCCCTCAGGTGTCCGCCACGGACGGCGACCGCGGTTCCTTCGGCGCGGTGTCCTACGCGCTGGCCTCGGGCTCGGGCGGCGCGGCGTCCGCCCACTTTGCCGTGGACAAGGAGAGCGGGCAGCTGTGCACCACGGCGGCGGTGGACCGCGACCACGGCCCCGACGCCTTTGAGCTGACGGTCACCGCGACGGACGGGGTGAGAGCAAACGTTTCTGACCGTTGGCCACTTTGAGGGGCGAGTACAGCCGCAACGCGTCTGAGCCATCCAGACGAGAGCCAGTCACACGACACCGGGGAGGGGGGAGGGGCTTCTTGGGCCCAATTTGGACACGTCGGGCTCCGGTCACTCTTGCCGCCGGCGGTTAAGAAGCTCCAGGACGACGGGGTCTTTTAACTCATTCAATACCAGCCAATTCTGGACCAAGTCTGAAAAGACGTTTAAAAACGTCTTTGGGAGTGAATGAGGTAAGGACGACTGGAAAGGGCCCAAATGAGCGGCCATCTTGAGGGCTGCTTCCTACCAAAATTGCAGATTTCCTGTGTCTCGTCCAAAATGTCTGGGGAATTATTTAGGGGGCGGGGGGTGAGTTTCCTCAGAACAGGCACGCTGACCGTGTGGTGTTGGTGTTCCTCAGGCCAACCGGAGAAATGTGCCCAAATGAGCTAATTTAAAGTCTAACTTAGTGAATGACCCCAAATTCTTGACGGACGGGCCCGCTTGAACCGAATGAACGCCCGCCTCACTAAGTGACAAAACTAAGACCAGAAACCGTGGCTGGAATACAAAACCGACGGCTGACTTGGAGTCGGGCAAACGAAGCGATGGACCAACCCACCGACTGACTCGCTAGCTGCAAACGGCGACCTGACTTTGTCCCGTTCCAGAAGTCGGGTCGGCGCCGCGCATAACGACCGAGGTTGAAGAGGGCCCAAGTCGTCGTGATCAAGTCAAGTATTATTTCGCAATTCTATTCATCCTTGAAGACAAGGAAAATCAAGGACTGGTCATTGGCGCCGATCCGTCTCAACTTTGTCTGCGCCGGAGTATGCAGCCGAGCGTTCTCAGGATTTGTTCCCCGCTTGGAGCAAATCCTCAGATAAGAGAAAAAGGAGGATTGGAGAAGACGTTTGTTCACGAGTGTGTCGAGCAAGCCCGAGTCCCCCAACGTGTTAACAGGAAGGTTCATGCGGCGCAAACCGTCTCGCTCGTCCTTTTGCGGTCACTTTGTCTTTCCTGCAGTCGCTTGGCTCGGATTCGCCACCACGAAGCCAAAAGGGAAACGACTCGCTCTGTGGAGGAGTCGAAATGGTGCACGAAGGAGGGGGGGGGTTGTTCGTCCTCCTCGTAGCTTTTGAACACCGAGGCGGTCCCGCTGGGCTCATCTGAAAAGCGTGGTGGCTTTTTTCCCTTTTAAGGGCGGCCTGAGCGCGGCGGTCGGCGTGAGGGTGTCCCTGGCGGACGTCAACGACAACCGGCCCGCCTTCTACCCGCTGCTGTACGCCGTCAGCCTGAGTGAGCGCAGTGCCCCCGGAACCTCTGTGGTCAGGGTGACGGCCCGCGACCCCGACGCCGGCGAGAACGGGCGGGTGACCTACAGGGCGGCGCCCGGGGGGGCTTCCGCCTTCTTCACCCTCAACAAGGACACAGGTACCGTGGCGCACTCGCTTTTGTTGCTTTGACGCCAGTCAAAGTCGGGTGGGCAACCGGTTCCCCGCGTTATTGTTGTCTTGGGCCCCACCCACAGCTGCAAGGGGGCGGAGTTTTCTGGTGAATCGACATTCGAGATGAGCAATGATGGAAATCTTATTCTCGACCGCAAACGTCCCGCGCGTGGTACAATGACAGCCTTGTGCCCCCGCTCCCCCCCCAGGCGTGATCTCCCTTTCGCGCTCGCTCCACGGCCAAGCCAACTCGGTCATCGCCATGGTGATCTCGGCCCGGGACGGCGGCGGCCTGAGCGCTCCGGTGGACGCCAAGGTGAACGTGAGCGTGGTGGGGGGCTCCGTGTCGCCGCCCGTCTTCGAGCAGCCGCAGTACTTCTTCACCGTGTCCGAAGATGTCCTGCGCGGCACGGCGGTGGGGGCGGTCCGCGCCGCCACCAAAACAGGTCAGGAAACGCTGGCTCGGCGGCAAGCGCCCCCCCGTGGCCCGTTTTTAAATTGCGCCCCGCGTCTCCGGTTCAGCTCACGCCAAAGACGTCTCGTACGCCATCTCGTCCGGAGATCCCGACGGGTACTTCACCGTGGACGGCGCGACGGGAACCATCCGCACCGCCCTCCCCTTAGACCACGAAACCTGCCCGAGGCTGGACCTGGAGATCCAGGCGCGCTTGGGCTCCCCGCCGGCTTTCGGGACCAGTCGAGTGCGCGTTTCCGTCTCGGACGTGAACGACAACGCGCCGGCCTTTCTGCCCTCCTCGTCGGAGTCCCTCCTCCTGCCCGAGGTGGCCAAGACGGGGACGGTCATCTACCGCATTCGGGCCTCGGACAAGGACTCGGGTCACAACGGTCAGCTGAGCTTCCACTTGCTGTCGGCCGGGCCGGCGGGCGGCAGCGGGCAGCGGACTTTCGGCGTGGAGCGCGGCAGCGGCGAGGTGCGTCTGATCGGGGCTCTGTCCTACGAAAGCATCCCCCGCTATGACCTTCAGGTGGTGGCCAAAGACGGCGGAGCGCCTCAGCGGAGCTCCACCTTCACCCTGGTGGTTCACGTCCAGGCGCAGGACGCGCAGGGCCCCCACTTTGACACCCTGAGCTACCGCGTGGAGCTGCGGGAGAACGCGCCTCTCCACACGCGCTTCCTGCAGGTTCGAGCGCTCAACAGAGAGGCCTCCTCCTCCTCCTCCTCCTCCTCGTCTGCCGGCATCTCCTACCGCCTGCGGCCCGACGGCGATGCGGCCGGCTTCGGCATCGTGCCGGATAGCGGCTGGCTCTTTGTGCGAAGCTCCCTGGACCGCGAGGTCAAGGACACGTACCTGTTGACGGTCGCGGCGACCGCCGGCCGGGGCGGGAGCGCCGGGACGGGAAGCGCCACGGTCAGGGTGACGGTGACGGACGAAAACGACAACTCGCCCAAGCTGAGCCGGGACAGGGCCTTCCTGGCAGTGCGGGAGAACCTGCCGGCGGGGACGGGCTTCGGCAGGGTGTCCGCCACCGACCGCGATGCGGGACCCAACGCCCAACTGACCTACAGGCTGCTGCACCCCGACAGACACTTTCAGATCAACTCCCAGACGGGTGAGGACGGACCCCCGAAGCGCCGGCCGGCCGTTGTTCGTGACGCACCTCTGAGTTCCCGGCGCTTCCTTCTTCCCTTCCAGGGGAAATTAGCACTCGCCGGGCGCTGGACCGGGAGCAGCACTCCAGCTTCCGCTTGGTGGTGGTCGTGCAGGATGGCGGCACGCCCCCCCGCAGCGCCACCGGCACCGCTCACGTCAGCGTGCTGGACCAGAACGACCACGCGCCCACTTTCACCCGCGCCCGTCCTGACGCCGAGCTCGTCTTTCAGGTTGCGCTTCAACTCGGGAGATTTGCAACAGGAAGCGCACAGCGCAGATGTTCAATCGACTTTCTGCATTGCAGGTGAGCGAGGGGCTGCCCTCTGGCACCGTCGTCGGCGCCACATCCGCCGAGGACCCAGACGAAGGCGAAAACGGCACCGTCGACTACTCGTTAGCAGGCAAGACGGACTGCTCATTTGAATCGCCGGCCTGCATTGGTTGCGCAGGCGCCAAACTCAATTGGACTCAAGTCACCAATTTTCGGACTTAAGACTTGCCGGGCCAAAAGCTGAAATCTGAAATGATGACTCAGCCTTGAATTGCATGACTGGAAAAGTCTCGTGAAGAGAGCCGGAAGGCTTCGTTTTTGGCTCGTGCGTGGCAACCAGACAAGCGAGCAGCATGTGATGCGGGGTCCAGAGGCCAGCTGTTGAAGCCAGAACAGTATCACGGGGGGGGGCAGAGGATTATTACATTTGGATTCCAAGATGATGTGCTCAATCAGGAAAGAGAAAAGTGCAGCGTGTTCCAAAACCCACAAAGGCTCGTTGTCATTATGAGCTCAAAAAAAAAAAAAAAGAAGCTCTTGAAAAGCCTCACGGCGGCCATGCGTTCAATCGACAAGAGGACAAAACAATCGACGATACGCTGAATGGTTCGCTCCAAACGTCGTCATCGCACATTTGTGAGTTCGCAGACGGGATACGTTGTGACGAAGATGACTGACGTCTACCGACGATTTGTCCAAGTTGATGACTTGACTTGACGTGCCGCTTCATCTTCTCATCCTGACCGCGATTTCCTCCCAAAGGCTCCAGAGTCGAGCGCTTCTCCCTGAACGCCGCCACCGGGGAGCTCCGAACCGCCGCCCCGCTGAGGTGGGCGGAACGCGCCGAGTACGTCCTGACCGTCACCGCCGCCGACCGCGGGACGCCGAGCCTCAGCTCCACCTGCCAGCTGCGCATACAAGTAAGCGCGCAACCTCGGCGGTCTAAAAACGCTCCCGTGGCTTTTTTCTTTTTATCGTCGTTTCCTCAGAGCGAATTGTGGAAAAGACCGAATATGAGCCGGCCAACCCGAGCCGATGTGCACAAACGCACCTCTGCAAACGGTTTGGGTTCGTGGAGAGATCAGAACCTGGGCTGAGGGAACTTGTCCGGAATGACTTGAATCCTCGCGCTGGGATCTGAGTTGAGTCGAGTCAGTTCGCAATGGAAACGGTTGCTCATCTGAGGAAGGAGTTTTTAGTTTTTTCTTCCCTCACCGCGCCTCGCAGAGGAGAAACGGTCCCCTCAGAATCAGACGCTCCCATATGAGATGTGACGATGGCCAGCTCTGTCCGACAGCAGCACGTGAGAGTTGCCATGACCACCTCGCACAAGAGAAATAAACACCTCGTGTATCTTCCACGGGGTAAAAAAAAAAAAAAAAAGAAGAAATTTGCTCAGTCGCACGTGTTGTGCCATCACTTTGACTAAAAACATACACCCACAGCAGGTTTTTTTTTTTTTACTTTAATGTCATCAAGCAGGAATGAATTAAGTGCGGGAATGACATGCCACGTCTTCATGCCAAAGGGGCTCATTATCTTCATTCCAGAAAGAAACCGAGTTTTGCTCAAGGTTACTTGCGTGGAGGTTCTGGCTCGAGCTGCGGGGCCTTCACAATCCCTCAAGACCTTTTCGAATGGACCAGACGCAGACTCTTTACCGTCATCGTCAAATCATCTGAAATCAAGCGATCGCAGCCGGCAGATCTCGCGTGCAAAACGCTGACCCGGCTTTTTTTTCCCTCTCCCGATCTGCAGGTCCTGAGCTCCGCCACGTCCACCCCGAAGCCCAACGTGCTGTCCGTGGTGCTCCGAGTGGTCGAAGGAACCCCACCGGGCTCAGTCGTGGGCTCGGTGAACCGACGGCCCGGAGCCGCCGCCGTCCCGGATGGCCGCGTCACCTACCTGGTGGTGGGCGGGACGGACGGGGACGGGACCTTCATGGTGGACCGCTTGAAGGGTGACGTGTACCTGGTGCACCAACTCGACTACGAGAAGGCTTCCGAGTACACGCTGCACGTGGAGGTCTCCGACTTCTTCCGGGCCTTTCCCGGCAGCCATCTGGTGGAACTGCGCATTGAGGTGCAGGACAGCAACGACCATCGGCCGCGCTTCACCGAAGATCCCGTCACCATCGTCGTCCCGGAGAACCTCCAGCCGGGAGCCTCCATTTACACCTTCCGGGCCGTGGATGAGGTACCGAAACGCAAAGTCACTTCAAGTGTGCTCATGTAACATGTAACACACACGCACACGCTCTTCCGCCGTTCTCTTTGTGACGTGCGCACACTCGTGGTCAATGAGGCGCTCTAAAGCAACCCCTAAAAATAAATACGGACACGATTGTAAAACTCACACGAAGCCATTTGAAGCCACAGCGATTCATGACAACCACCGCCTTGCACAATCTAAAAAAAAAAAACAAAAAAACAAACAAACCAAACGATGACTCGAAAGTGAGGGCAACATTGTTGAGCGTCTGGATCTCCACACAGGACGGCAGCCGTCCCAACAGCGAGCTGCGTTACTCGATGGAGCGCCTGTGGCCGAACAAGGCCGACCTGCTCAAACTGGACCCCGTGAGCGGCGTCCTCACCTTGGGGGAGACGCTGGACCGCGAGACCATTCAGTCTCTCCACATGGTGGTCCGGGCCAGCGACCAAGCGGTGGACCCGGCGCAGAGGCGATGCGCTTCGGTCACGGCGCAAGTGTTTATCGCCGACCGGAACGACAACGCTCCCGTCTTCGGCTCGCCGGCGGCCATCAGCGTGATGGAGGATCAGCCCGTCGGGTATGTTAGCTCGTAGCGTTTAGCGTCTCGGCTCGAAAAAGGAACTGCGATCGAACTCCGTGTTGTCGTTCTTCCGGGGCAGCTTTGTGATCGCGCACGTGATGGCTCGGGACGCCGACGAAGGGGAGAACGGCCGAGTGTCGTACAGAATCCAGACGGGAAACGCTGCCGGTCACTTTAGTCTGAACCCAAACACCGGTAAGTAGACCTCCTTTCACCAAGTGTGGGGGGTCCGGAGAAGCCCACCAGATGAAAACCTCGTTCCAGGAGGCGGAGCTTGATGAACATCTGCACTTGAGGAGCTTTCTAGCAATAATATTTCACCTCGGCGGTGCCTGAGGTTGAGGTCAGCTAGTCACTTGATGGAACTTCCAGATGGAGCGAAAGTCGAGCGCCTGTCAGTTCCTTTAGCCTGCGCTTTGTTTTCTCAGATGCTATTCAGCTTTTAGAGTCGATAAGTACAATAAAAAAAAAAAAGTACTCCAGTTGTCCATGACAACGGTCACCATGCAAGATGGAAATCGACCGATCAGCAAGAACTAGTCCACAGAGTTAAAAAAACAAAACAACAACTCCACTCAGGCAGGCGGAGGCACGTGATGAGAAGAAATAATTGATGCAATCACGACTCTCGCCGGTGATCACAAAGTGTCTCTGTCAGTCAAAAGAAATAGAAGGAGTCGAAATAATCCCCCAAACTTCTCGCAGGCTCTCTATCCATCCTGAAAGCTCTGGACCGAGAGGAGCAGGAGGTCTTCAATTTGACGGTGGTGGCGGAGGACGGCGGGACGCCTCCGCTCTCCGCCTCCCAGGATCTCCGCGTGCAAGTGATGGACGTCAACGACGAGGCGCCGGTGTTCCACAAGGCGGAGTTTGAGGCCCAGGTCCTGGAGAACCGAGGGCCCGGCACCACGGTGCTGACGGTGGTGGCCACCGACAGAGATCAAGGTTGAATTATTTTTTTTTTGCCACGACAAAGATCTGATTTGATTTGATTTTCATTGGCCCGTGTTTTCACGCAGGCTCCAATGGGCACGTCACGTTCGGCGGCGTGACGGAGGACGGCTTCGTCATCAACCCGTCGACCGGCGTCATCACCACCACCAAGGAACTGGACAAGGAGCTTCGGGATCACTACCTTCTCACCGGTACTCAACCTGACCTGTGTTTTGCAATTTCTTCATCGAGTGCATCTGCAGCACCCGCTTTGGAACACACGCTTGACAATTTTGTCTCAGTGACTCTCATTCAAGGCCATTTAGAGTTCAGTGACATGTTTACGCTCGGGTGCTTTCAGAAACATCGAGAATGAACCTGATTTGGCATCTTCAAGTCTTTTTGGTCAATATCCAAATCACTTTTTTTTTGTTCTCTTTTTTTAATCCATTCTGGCCTTGGACATTGCTGAAGTTTTGGGAAAGATAAATGATCAAATCGCACAACTATGATTATGACCACGAAGGACCGTTTGTAGTCTGACGAAGCTGGCGTTTTCATCGAGAGTCTTCAATGACTGCATCCCATCATTTTGTTGTTGTCAGCATCAATGCAAATCGAGCCTTCGGTGGCGCTGCCAACGCACGACCAAAGTCAATAAAAGCGTTTGGCTGAGCAGAGGCGTTTTCAAGCACGTCCAAGAGACCGTTTCTTGTCGCGCTGCCATTGTTGATGTCCGCCTCAAAGGCAAGGTGGACTTGTCACTGGCTCCTACAGACGTGTTCTCTGGTCATCAAGGAGCGTTGCGGGTCAATGTCCAGCTTGCCTCCCCCCCGGCCAACGACGTCCGTCTTTCTGTCCAGTGTACGCCCAGGACGGAGGTCTGCCCCCCAACTTTGCCAAGGCAACGGTGCGGGTGGAGGTCGGGGACGTGAACGACAACGCTCCGGTCTTTGCCCAGCCATGGTACGGCCTGGAAGCGCCCGAGAACCAGGACCCCGTGGAGCTGTGCCTCCTCAAGGCCGGCGACCCGGACTCGGGTGCCGGCGGGGAGCTGGAGTACAGGATCACCGGTGAGAGCCATTCCGCCCGTCCTCCTTGCCAAATATTTCATGAGTTGGCTCCGCGCCGGCGTCTTTGCTTTTGGCCGGGCCCCCGTCCGCATAAAAAAAAAAAAAAAAACAGGTCGACGGGGCTGACGCGAGTCTGGCTTGTGACATCAGAGGACTTTCAAAAGAGTCCTCGCCTCCCCGGCACTCAGATCTTTTCCCTCATTTTCGCAACAACTGCTCCCTCCAGCCGGAGACCCGGACGGGGATTTCCACCTGCACGCCGGCACGGGAGCCCTGTCCACCCGCCGGGGCCTGGACAGGGAGACCAAGGCCGAGTACACCCTGGAGGTGACGGCCACGGACGGAGGGAGCCCGCCTCTCAGCACCGCGGTCACGGTGGAGGTCCGAGTGCTGGACGTCAATGACAACGCCCCCGAATTTGGCAGGAGCGCCTACAGCGCCGACGTTCCGGAGGACGCCGTCGAGGGATCGCGAGTCCTGACGGTAGACGAGACGTTCAAGACCATGATCATTTTTCCGAAAATACAACCAGAGTCGTATTTTCCAAGGGGAAGTTCAAGTTCAAGACAAAAAGCCCTCTTCTTTTTAGAGTGAATAGTCACTGTACGGGGGCGGGGGGACTCTTCCTTTTGCAATCGTCTGAGTCGCATCTTTCGCCGCCGCGTTTCCAGGTGTCTGCGACGGACGCCGACGCCGACGCGAACGGGAAACTTGTGTACTTCCTGAGCCCCGAGGCCGGCGGCGCGTTTGCGGTGGACGAGCGCACGGGCCGCATCAGCACGTCGGCCCCTCTGGACCGCGAGAGGCAAGCGTCGTACAGCTTCCGGGTGGTTGCCACCGACCTTTCGCCGGCATCGCCCAGGAACTCGTCCGCTCAGGTGCTTTTCAAACGGTCTCGGGCTGAAGACGACGTTCGTCGCACCAACCGAACCGCATCGCAACAGCAGCACTTGCATACACGCAGACTACACATTTCCAGTGGTGGAAGTAGCACCTCATCCATCCCCTCAAAGGCTCACTCACACATTTTTGGAAATGTTGAAGGAAATCCAGACCCAACAATTTGCAGACAAGCTGAGAAAAAGTCACTTTGTCAACAACCTTGTCAACCCTCGCTTGCAGGTGACCATCACCGTCGTGGACATCAACGACAACACGCCCATCTTCATCCAGGACCCGCTGGTCATCGAGGTCTCAAGCAGGAGGTCCCAGAGGGTTCTGGCCACCATGAAGGCCGAGGACAAGGACTTTGGGGCCAACGGCTCCGTGTTTTATCGCTTCGCCGCCCCCGCGAAGGGCTTCGGCATCAACTCGCTGACCGGAGAGATCCGGGCCACGCAGCCTCTGGAGACCCTGTCCCAGGCCCAGAGGACCCTCATCGTGGAGGCCATGGACCAGGGCACCCCGGCCCAGTCCGCACAGGGGGTGGTGGTGATCTACGTCAAGGAGGTGGAGTACGACGGCATTCGCTTCTCAAGGAACGCCAGAGACGTCAGCGTACCGGAGAACGCGGCCAAAGGTCCGACATGGGGCGGCGCTCGCCGAGACCAGGATGACGAATGATCTAATGATCTAAGTCTTCCGCTCCCGTCGATCAGGGACAGCTGTGGCCCAGGCTCAGGCCCAGTTTCCGGATGGAAATCGCAAGGGGATCAGCTACAGCATCTTCAGCGGAAACAGACGGCAGGCCTTCAGAATCAGCTCGTCTACGGGTGAGCGCCGTCAGTCGCTAAGAGCGGCGGCGGGAGTGATGGCGGAGGTTTGCCAAACGCGCAGCGGAGACATTTCCAAAACACGGTCATCTGTCCGCGTGTTCGGCAGGTGAAATCTGGGTGCAGAGCTCCAAGGCTCTGGACTTTGAGGACGCGCCCAGGCTGCGTCTGGTGGTGAAAGCCGAGACCGTGTCGTCGGCCTCCTTCACCGCCATCAACTTGATGCTGCAGGACGTCAACGACAACCTGCCTCGCTTCCAGCTGCAAAACTACGTCGCTTACATGAGGGAGGCCCGGGGATATGAAAGGCCCATCATCCAGGTGACGCGCACCTGCCCGCTACACCGGCTCCTCCCGAGTTTTTAACCGCCTTGGAACTTTGCCAGGTGGTGGCCGAGGACGTGGACCAGGGCCAGAACGCTCAGGTGACCTACTCCATTCAGCCGTCAGCCATGAGTGGATTGTTCAAGATTGACCCGATGACGGGGAGCGTCAGCACCACGGCCATCATGGACCGCGAGATCTTCACCCAGACCAAGTAAGAACGCAAAGACAATGGCGTGCCGTTGCATAAACGCAGTCATGAGATAAGATAAGAAAACCTTTATTAGTCTCGCAATGGAGAAATTCCCATTTCTCAGCAGCAAAGTTGTTCAATTGATCGCATCCTCGCCCAGGCTGGTGATCACGGCAACTGATCGAGGAAGCCCGAGACTGGCGGGCTCGGCGACGCTGACCGTCATCATCGTGGACCAGAATGACAACAGTCCCACCATTCCCTTGCCGCAAGAGATCCGCATCTCCGAGAGTACTCCACAACGCTCCGTCATGTCTACGGTGGTGCCTTGACTTGGGAAGTTTTGAGTTACGAGCCATCGCTCGGAAAATGTTTTGCTTTGTGTTGCCGGGGCGATCTTGACGAGTTACGAGTGCGCTTCAGATACACAATGACACCCGATTGAAGGGGGAAAAAAACTCGAGCCAACTTGTCAGGGTACCACCGCGCAGTTCTGTACCACAAGCCCGAAAGGCACCGACGTTTCTTTGTGCCTCGCAGACACACTCGTAGGGACCGAGATCACCGTGGTTACGGGGAACGACGTGGACTCCGGTCCCGCCCTGGCCTACTCGCTGCACTTGGACCCGAGTGCCACGGGCAAGTTCGGGATCCATCGCTACACCGGAGGCGTTTCGCTGACCGCCCCGCTGGACTTTGAGGAGAAGACGTGGTACACGGTCACCGTCAGAGCCACCGACAGCCAGCACCACGCCGAGGCCAACGTCACCATCCTGGTGGAGGACGTCAACGACAACGTACCGGCCTTCACGCAGGACCTCTACCAGGTAGGATGGCCCGGCGTCAGCACACAAAGAGGGAACCGTCCGAACATTCTTGGTCCTAGCGCAGGGTGCCGCCATTCCTGATATGTCCACCGCAGGTGACCCTAGCCGAGCACACGCCAGCCGGCGGCGTGGTCGTCACGGTAACAGCGACTGACAGGGACGCCGGAGAGAACGGAAGGATCACCTACAGCGTGATGTCGTCCACTCAGGAGGGCTTCCGCATTGATCCCAACAACGGTAGACAAGCTCCGCCTCCTGCCGGGAAGTCGAACGATGGGACTCTTTCGTTCTCTGACCCCCTTTTTTGGGCCCTTCCAGGATCTTTGTTCATCAGCCACCGAGCGGAGTTTGACCCCGAACGCCCTTGCGTCAATGTCGTGGTGGAGGCTCGCGACGGGGGCTCGCCGCCGCATTCTGCCCTCGCCACGGTGCGGGTTCAAATCGTTGACGTCAACGACAATGCGCCCGTCTTCCACCAATCGGAGTACAGGTCAGTTTGAGTCGAAGCGAGCTTTTTTCGTCGAATTCCAACGGTGGAAAAAAAAAAGCCCGGGGGACCGCCTGGTCGTCGTGACGACTCCGTATGTTGAAACGGAGCCTCGAGATGAATGTGCGACTCAATGGCGCTCGGCTCTGTCATGGTGGCGTCGCTGGAACGTGGCTCCGGATATTGGGACGAGTCACGCGTGGGGAAACTCGGGTCGGCGTCATTGACACGTGCTCAGCCTTCCTCCTCATCGGAAGGGGAGGGAAGAGCTCACAAAGAGCCCAGCGGCGATTTCAAAAGTGACTTTTTGACCTTGCAGGGCGGCGCTTCCGGAGGACGCCGTCCCCGGAGTGACCGTTTTGACCTTCGAGGCCTTTGACGGTGACCTCTCCCGGGAAAACTGCGGCTTGGACTTTGCTCTGGCCAGCGGCAACGAGGGCAACGCCTTCCAGATGGAGAGCAGCGTGCGCTTCCTGGAGGGCCGCGGGTTCCAAACCGTGGGAACGCTGCTGTTGGCCGAGGGTCTGGATTTCGAAGCCAAAGCGCTGTACAACCTCACCGTGGTGGCGTCGGACCGCGGCGTCCCCCAGAGGAGCTCCAGCGTCGCCGCCGTCATTACCATCGCCGACGTGAACGACAATCAGCCCGTTTTCAGCAGGGCGGAATACGCGGTGGCCTTGAGCGAAGGGGCGGCTGCTGGGACGGAGATCATCAGACTGACGGCGACAGGTAGCGACAACCTTTCCCGGTTGGACTTGGTGGTCTCATGTTGCCGCAGTGAACCGAGAACCGTTTGTCGCCCGTTTTCCCGCCCAGATCCAGACTCAACGCCCAACGCGGAGGTCCAGTATGCTATCAGCTCCGGAAACGAGGTTCATCTTTTCGCCGTGGACCAGTGGACCGGAGCCTTGCGACTTCAGCGGGCGTTGGACCGCGAGCACCAGTCCACGCACACGGTCATCGTCCGGGCCACGGACGGCCAAGGGCATTTGGCTCTGGTTCCCGTGGTGGTGGAGGTCAACGACGTGAACGACAATCGTCCTTTCTTCCCGGTGGACGTCCTGACGGCGAGCATCAGGGAGAACCGGCCGGCCCATTCGGCCGTGACGGTTCTCCAGGCCGTCGACCACGACGCGGGAGTCTTCGGCCGGCTGAGGTACTTCATGGCGGAGCGCTCGCCCGCGGCAAAGGACTTTTCCGTGGATTGCGCCACCGGAGAGATCAGGAGCAGGAACCCCTTTGACTTTGAGAAAATCAATTCCTTCGACTTTGTGGCGCTGGCCGTCGATGCCGGAAACCACTCCGCCAGCGTGACGGTGCAGGTGTTTGTCACGGGCGAGGACGAGTACGACCCGCTTTTCACCTCCTCCCATTTCTCCTTTGAGGTCCCGGAGGATGCCCGGAAAGGTCAGAGCATAGGTCAAGTCCAGGCCCGAGACGAGGACGGGGGCGTGGACGGGATCGTCCTCTACTCATTCCCCAGCAGCTCTCCGTACTTTGACGTCAACAGAACCACCGGGGTGATTTTCCTCAAGCTGGACGGCTCGGGGAGCGGTCGCAGCGGCGACGGCGGCTCGGCTCGAGCCAAAAGAGAAACTCGGCGGATGACTCTGGACGTGAGAGCTCACGGACCTCTGGACGCATCTCGCCACGCCACGGCGCGCGTCTCCATCGACGTCACAAACACGGGCTTCGGCCTGGCCCCCGACGTCAACGTCTTGCTGATCGTCATCATCGCCGTGTCGCTGGGCGTGACCGTTCTGCTCGTGATCGTGGCGGCGCTGGTGGTCCTGGTCAAGTCGCGCAGGAGGAAGAACGGCCGGAAGGCGGCAAACGCAAACGTGGCCTCGGGAACCGCTCTGAAGAATTTAGACAATTGCGGCTCGGGGCAAGGAGGGGAAAGAATCTACCACCAGGCCTTGCCGGGCTACGTTGGAGAGCAGGCGGGTGGCGGCGGGGGTCCGTATACAAGAGGAGGGTCTCTAGATCCGTCCCACTCCAGCGGGCGAGGATCGGCCGAGGCGGCGGAGGACGACGAAATTAGGATGATCAACGAGTACCCCCGCGTGGCCTCCATCAGCTCGTCCATGCAGGAGCACATGTCGGCCAGGGGTCCGGACTCGGGGATTCAGCAGGACGCCGACCGGCTCTCGGACGTCTCCTGTGAGCCGGCGGCTTTGGAGGGGAGCGCTTGGCTCAAGGGCAAAAAACTGGGCGGCAGTCTGAGCGGCACTTTGCTCTCTGGCCAGCTCCCGGTCTACCGGGACGAGGGAGGCAGCTACCTGGGCGCGGGCCGGGGGCTGAATATTTCCCTCCCCAAGGATTACGCCTTCCCCGAGGACGGGAAACCGTCCGTGGACGGGTCTCTCACGGCCATCGTGGCCAGCGACGAGGAACTGCGCGGAAGCTACAACTGGGACTACCTGCTCGACTGGTGCCCTCAGTTCCAGCCGCTGGCCAACGTCTTCACCGAAATCGCCAGACTGAAAGACGAGACGGCCCAGCAGACCCCCAACGCCCGCCAGCCGTTCCAGCCCAAGCCCAAAACGGATCCCAAACCCCGAATCGACCCGCCGCCGCTCATTACGTCGGTCGCCCACCCGGGGGCCATGTCGGTGCCGCCCAAAGCGCCCGCGATCGGACGGACGTTCCCCCACCTGGTGTCCCTCCGCCGCTCCCCCATCAGCCACGAGGGTTCCATTTCGTCGGCGGCCATGTCGCCCAGCTTTTCGCCGTCCCTTTCCCCGCTGGCGACGCGCTCGCCCGCCGTCTCCCCTTTTGGCGTCAACCAGGCGCCCTCGGCATCCGTGATCAGCACCCGCGAGCCCTCGTTGGACCGCAGTCCCGATCGCGAGATGAGAATATGAGGGTCACGCCAAAAACCAGCACATTCTTTTGCGCTTTTGACGCCGCTGCCGTGGTCTGACACTCTGCGTGCTGACGGGGGGCCGCCTCCTGCGATGTTCACAGCAGGGGTTCTTCGACTTTTCGGGCCTAGGGACCCCTCACGCGTAAGAAATCTTTCCAGACACTCCAGTCATACTGCTCGTGGCAATTGAGTATCGAAAGCATTTGTTACCCAGAAATGCCATCGGGGTGCGCCGGTCCCCAAATCCAGGTATGCACTTTTTTTAAACGGACTAATTTATTGCCCCCGCACCCCAGTTTGAGAACCGCTGGTCGACAGGACCACCCGCTGTAGTGTTGGTGGTGACTTGCGGCGTTGTGGTTGGTTTGCACGTTCCCTCGCTGGCTGGCCAGAGAGCACCTTGTTTCCGTCCTTTTGCGTTTCGGCGATAAAATCATCGGGGGGGGGGGG
>CAAKHF010020376.1:0-10761 GCA_901007745.1 Hippocampus kuda | reverse complement strand
AAGTAAACATTTCAGGTGGTGGACCGGTGATCCAGTGGTTAGCACATCGACCTCACAGTTCAGAGGTCGTGGGTTCGATCCCAGCTCTGGCCTCCCTGTGTGGAGTTTGCATGTTCTCTCCGTGCCTGTGTGGGTTTTCTCCGGGTACTCCGGTTTCCTCCCACGTTCCAAAAACATGCATGGCAGGCTGATTGAACACTCTAAATTGTCCCTAGGTGTGAGTGTGGGCGTGGATGGTTGTTTGTCTCTGTGTGCCCTGTGATTGGCTGGCAACCGGTTCAGGGTGTCCCCCGCCTACTGCCCGAAGACGGCTGGGATAGGCTCCAGCACCCCCCGCAACCCTTGTGAGGATAACCGGATCGGAAAGTGAATGAAAAAAAAACCTCATAATTCACGAATTATTTCATAAAATATACATTGTAAAATCAAAATAATAATGAATAAAAAATGAACACATGTAAAATACGTTTTCATTTCAATAAAATGGTTCACACTCATTATTTCTAACTGACACAGTTATAATTACCGGTAACCATTTTGTAATGCAATCAAACAAATGAATGGATGCATTTTAAGTAACAATTTAGGGGGAAAATAACCATTTTAAAATGAATACAACACATATTGCAGGACTCTTTAGAATGTCAAAAGGAATGGAACAGATATCTGAGCTCGCATGCCTAAGTTTGACCTGAACATGTAACAGGCGTTATTGAGAGACCTCGGAACAGTTTTAAATTGTGAAATAAATACACAGTATGTCTCAGTTAGCATCATACTAGCTTGGAAGGTGAATAAACAACCAGCAGGCGTGAAGCAAAACAAATTGCAGGTGATGACAGAGAAAATCAGCATGCGGATAAGTGGAGGAAACACATCTTATGTGGAAGGAAGAATGGCGGGGAATGAGGCGAGCAAGAGTGACACACACACACACACACACACACACACACTCCCACACACACACACACACACACACACACACACACACACACACACACACACACACACACACACACACACACACACACACACACACACAGAACGTCAACTTGGAAGAAGAATGATCAAACTGTGTGGATGGGAGCTGTGACAGGTGGCAAAAAAAAAAAGACAAGGAATAATGTTTGTGTTTGGTGTCTTACATAATTTTCGGTGCCTTACAAACACTGCAGTGTGGTGTGCATGTCATCTTAGCCCCCAAACCATAATCCCCACACACACGTGTGTGACTTTATCGGGTGACTGACTCATGCTGAGAGGATGGGAATGATGTGTCATGTCACACAAGGGAAGCAAAGGGAAGATGGCAGCCACTTACATTGGGTTGATTAGCAGCCTCTTCGCCGCCTCTGTCGTCTTGTTTGGATCGTTCCAGCTGCAACACAATAAGAAACACATAAGGATCTGGGCGTGCACTTTTAATAGAGCGCTCAGTATTTCGATTTTATTGGAGGGGCGAGTGGCTCTCTTTCGTTGACGCAGCTTTTGCCCTGATGTGCTAATTATAGATAAGGTCGCTCCTCTGTTTTTGTTGCTCTTATTATAGATGGATGGGGAGGGTTAAAAAAATAATTGGTGCTTATTTATTTATTTTTTTTATATTCTTCTGGTGAATGCTGGGATGGACTGCTGCATTCACATCATTGTAGTGAGTCAGAGTCTCTTGTACCATTGATATCGCGGACACACGGGACAAAATTAAGACACTGGCCATCTAGATAAGTAACTAACTTGTTAACTGACAAATGAAATCGTGAATGAACGGAGAAATTAGCCAGCGAGTCAGCTAACTAATTAACTAACTTGACTGTTCCAATGCTAAGGGAAGGATTTCCAGGTAGTTGCTATGTAATATTTACTGAAGGATATCATATTTAGGATATGAATATATTTGGTGAGACAATGAAGCTTACTCCAAGGTTAGTGGCGGGAAAAGCGAGGGTGTTGGGATCGGGTCAGTCGATGTTCGGAAAAGATGTCGTCCACATGACGAATCACCCAACAAGTGCGGCTAATCTTGAGGGAAATTCACACCCAGAAATGGATTTTTCTGTCTCCCATTAATGAGGGTGCCTCTCGCAATTCATGTTTACCTCAACGCTGGAATTTAATTAGCATATTTCCCAGCATACTGCGAGTACGGTGGGTATGCATTTATTATAAATGCCACTGGTGTTAAAGCAGTATTGACAAGATTGTCCCTGGGCTCGATCGGAAGGAGGAGACCTACTCAAATCTACCTTCAAGTGGATGTATGGTTCCAAATATGGACTGCAATAATATCAGTCCCCAGGCTTGCTTTCAATGGCGGCCGTTCCTCTCACATGCATTAGCGAGGGCAACATTGTGAATATGAGCCGGCAAACCCTGAAACTCGAGTCGATGGACAAAATATTGAGTGTCATCCTCACGCAACGATGCAGGCCGTTGCTGATCGATATCAAGCCCTTTAGATGGGAAATGTGTCTCAAGGGCGAACGCTTGAGGAACAAAGGTGATCCTGGCTTGAATGGATGAATAATGATGACGAAGAAGGAAACTTTGAACATTATGAGTCTTTTGACACAGTTAATGATCTTCTTCATGCTAGATTTTAAAGCTGATTTACAGATCTGACCTGTGACCCCCTCCAGTGAACCCACATTCATTGTGGGGGATACATTACACACCCACCCACAAAATAAAAACAAATCTGCAATAGAGAGAGAACATATATTTTGAAAAAAATGTCGTTCTCCCACACTTGGAAAATACATTTCATCTTAACCTTAAAAGCACTAAAACTTATCAACCACACTTTTTAAATATAGCGTCAATGTCTTTGAACACAAAAATGTGTTCCATGTACATATCCTTGATGTCTGCATGTTCTTTTAAGAGGTCGGTCATTGTCAGGTTGTGTGTTGACTGCCTCGCTGTGAGCTGCGGCCAACAAATGCTGCAACAGCTGCAAATGGACAAGTGCATCTGCGACCGTGGCTTTCCTTCTCCACAAACCAACTAACTAAGCAGAGTTTATTAGTTTGGGAATTCTTATGACAGTTTGTTTTTATTTTGTTTGTATTTTTAAATGTAATTAGTTTTAATTAGTTTTCAGGGCAGCTGTATTCGTGTTTATTAGTTTTAACTTTTAAAAAAATACTTAGTTTGAGTTCAGTTTTCATTAGTTTTAGTTTCCATTTGAAAAAAAGTTTATTAATTGTGTGCAAGCTTTAAAAAAATTAAAAAAAAAAAAAATTTAAACAGCCATCCAGTCACAAATCAAGTGTGTAACAGTCCACAGATTTTGAATTACGATTGGAGCAGTGGGTGATACCGCTTTGAAAGTTGATACATCATAAAAGCTCAGCTGCTTTGTTCGCAAAATGTTTTTTTTTTCTCTCTAAGTTTGTTATTTCAGGAGTTTTTGTTAACTAACAAGCATAATGACTAGTTAGCTCACAACTAACTACTGTTGACATGGTTTGACAAATGTTATAATACTCAGTTGTACGATTACTGCCCTCAGAGTTATAAAAAAAAAACGACAAGGTAACAAATTGGCAAGCTTAAGTATTGAATATCATAACAACTAAGTAGCTAGCTAATTAGTGTAGCCACAGTAGTAAGAGTACAGTATGTAAAATACTGCAGTATTATTGTGAGTTCCTCTGTGACTCACAAAAAAACTCAACAAAATATTACTTCTTAAAAGCCTTGCAATGTGTTTTGAATCAAGTCTGATTTCCAGCAGCTCCTATATTTTGTTGTTGTTCTTCCTTTTATAACTTTGCTGCTGTGAATTGGGAATTTCTCCATTGCGAGACTAATAAAGGTTTTCTTATCTTATCTTATCTTAAAAATGAATTATGTGCCATTGTACATATATTAAAAAGCAAACAATGTATATACCTCTCTAATGTAGCAGTTCTCGCAAACCTGATTGTAAAAAAAGCAAAATTCCCCAACCAAATGGCAATTGAAGCTAGATATTTTACTCGTTATGGTGGTTTGCAGAAGCTAGCCTGGCATTCAACAATCCCAAATTCAAATTCCATTTCAATTACCGGTACATTCTTTCCTCTATTGTTTTGTTATGGCTGTCTTTGTTGGTAATCGTCATAGTCACAAGTGATTTTCAGTCTCAATTTTTTTTTTCAAAAAACAAGGTTAAACTGAAAGCATATGGTAATTGCTTCAGTCATTTTAACTTCCTGCGACCATATTAATAAAGATTACCAGTGTATTTGGCTAAAATTTAGCTTTTTTCTTCATTTTTCTATGTAGAATCTCAGTCTTCCAGGTCATGGTAATCCACCAAGGTGGAATCGAGGCACTGGGGCTCTGATTTGTTGAAGTTGTTGGAATTTTACTGATTTACCAAACTTTTCAAAAATGAGAAACAATAACTACATCATGATCTCATTAATTTGAAATTTGAATCCCGCCCCCCACACACACACAAAACGCCCCAAAACACACACATAATAATATTTAATATATACCAAGTACAGTATATATGTTCATAAATTCTACCATGATATAGAACGCCGCCTGCAACGGTAGCACAAAAACAAAGGAAAAAAAAAAAGATGACTTTAATTCGGTATATTAATCGTTTCCAATATGGAACATTCACTTGGTTATGCAAGCTACATGTGAGAAGGTGCGATGTGGGCAAGTGAATCGGCTCATTTGGTAGCAAACTGCAGGAAAATGACAGTCCATTTTCGAGCGTCTTTAAAAAAGAAAAAAAAAAGCACAAGTGGAGCTCATCGGGAGGGAAACAAGAACATTAGAAGACTCAACCGGCAAATCGACGGGCTCACTGTGCTCGCTTCAGTTGTGCGGCACTGGAAATGAAGCCAAAAGAAAACGACATTTTTGGGGATGTCTGATGGCGCCTGAATGACTTTATTCAAATGAGTCAGCGAGGTCTTACGCTGCGAAAGACCTCATGCTGTCCTTTTATTAACAAGTTTGATGATTTGGAGGAATGTATTCCTAAAAGAGGACTTTTGATTGTCTCTTAATTTTCTGCATACAAACAGTCGAGTGCCTGGATTGCATCCTGGGAGTGAAACTACACAACCAAGTAAATACAGTGGTAATTTGATTTACAGGTTTATTGAATCCATCCATCCATCCATCCATCCATTTTCAATACCGCTTGACCTGAACAAGGTCACGAGGAGTAGCTGGAGCCTATCCCATCTGACTTTGGGCAGAAGGGAGACTATGCCCTGGTCGCCAGTCAGTCGCAGGGCACACATATGGATACAAACAACCATTCACATCCACTCTGTCACTGAGTGGGAACTGATCCCATACTGTCTATGCACAAGTCAGGTGAGTGTACCACTACATGTTCAGCGACCCCCTTATTTAATCTTTTAGTCATATTTCAGTTTTTTTCCCCCCTTTGAAATGCCATTAATCCCCCTGAATCGTGGCTAGGGCTTAACAATTCATCAAATTGAAATGGATCTTGCATTGGAGTAAAATGCAATTTTGCAATTTACAAATCACAGCAGCAGTTTTCCAAAAAAAGTAAAAAAAAAAAAAATGTAGATGCTTCATGTCGGTCGGCCGGTTGGCTTTTATTCCTCTATACTCATTTATTTATATCGTGTCTTGGTATCCTGGTGCTGGAGAAGTGCAGTCCACATGCATGCATACATACATTTGTTTCATGAAACCTGAAAAGCTGATGTGATAAAGCTTGTTACATTATTGTTGTAAACTTGACTTATGATGATCTTATTCCACACGTGTTTGGGAAAATTTGGTGAAGTCGTCATAGTGATTTCTAAATTCACAACTGTAAATGAAGTGGATACATTTTCTTTCAAATGAACTCATGGTTCATTTACCTTGATGCTAGGGCAGAACTACCCCATAAGACCAAAACATTTCTGTTTAATAGATGTGTTATTGACTACTGGGATACTGATGACTTTATTACTTGTGTGTGTGCGTGGGAAGAGCACCTTGAAAAAAAAACAATTGCATATTAAATCGCAATATTGAGGGAAAAGAAAAAAAAAGCGATTAGATAATTTTTCAATGTTGTTCAAGTCTAGACAGAAAACCGCAATGGGTGTCCTTGCTTACATGTGAGGGCATTACTCTATCTCATAACTGCTCAATTTGTATTTATTTATTTAAAAACATTTTTTTTTTCAGCAGCAACGTGTCTGGAGGTTAGTTGGAACTCAAATTTTGTCTTGCAACAAAAGGCAAAAAAAAGAACCACAGAATAGTTGGCAAATGGAATATATATATATGTACTGTATATATGAACACAAATTGGGGCACTCGTAAGTCAAGGGACCACTGTGTTTTGTTATCTGCCTATTTTTGATAATGGCTCACTGTTACAAAACAGCGTGGCTAATTTATAAAATAACCACCTCAGACGACCAAACGAAGATCCAGAGGGAATTTTGAGCACTCCACCGTCTGGAACGTTATAATGGGAGAGAGGCCTATCTGCAGAAACCGCCAGAGCCCCCCACGCGTGTTGTCCCAACTGCTATCATGCCAAAGCCAAAAGATAAGCATTTCTGCTTTGAGTTTTGTTGGATGCACAGATTAGTGTGAGCTAACAGTGTTAGCATCTGATAAGCAGGACATGGAAAGGATATCTGCTTATTTGCTGTTTTCCATTCACAAATTCACAGATTCAAGTTTTAATCCGTGTCTCTGATACACAACCAGTGACATTTTTCCTGCTCCTTCTCAAACGCCCTAAGATGCCACCAGAGACCTGTCTACTGGGAAAGTTGCAAATGGTGTCAAGGCAGTATGTTGAAATGCTGTCGACTGAAATACTAAAACTTTTGTATGCCGGAGAGGAGGTAAATTTAGCCCGGGTTTGTTAGCAGAAGTTAACCCTTTCATGCACCCTGTGACCCGGTAACACGATAAGTTGTGCACTGTAGTAATCGCTGTCCCTGCAGGGTTCAAATGTGTGGATGTTGGCTGACCATTAGTATTTTTAGGTCTGAGAAGGCAACATATGTGCACTTCCAATACTTTTTTCATAATCTAATCATCTGTGAGGCATTTTATTTTAAGGGTGACATCATTAGATGAGTTTAAAATGACATTCAACTGTTTTGGTATATTTGTGTGGGGAATATTTACGGTTTCAAGTATTGATATGGGATATATAAACATTTATAGGGGCATGTCAGGCTCTGTCCCTGTTTGGTTGCTTGGTGAATTTGATGACGTGCAATGGTAGATCGGTATTTACGTTTGGGGCTGTGTCCATGTGCCGCTTACATGTGAAAATGTTTTTCATTGTCTTTGTTGGCCCAGCAGCATATGGCTGGGGCTAAACAGTTGCTCATTTGCATGAGACAGAGCTGGCCCTTAAAAATGTGCTTAGGTCAACGAGACAAGATATGAGGTGTGCAAAATGTTTTCTAATTCTAGGTCCTTGTGGAATTTTGATGTAAGAAGGTCACAAATTTGTTATCAAAGCACCAGGAGACGGTATTCAATGAGGGAAAATGTGAAAAGAATGCCAAAGTCTTGTCTGAGTGATTAAACTCTGTTGGTTCACTTTTGTTCACACTTGTATGACCGTTAATTCATGTCAAAATGTTTCTTAATCATTGTACGTACAGTTAACAAAGGATTTCAGGTGACCGCTACAACGAAAGTAGACCGTGTGTGTGTGTGTCTCTGCGTGCGCGTGTTTGTGTTACTTGTGACTTCTGCAAGGTTTGCAGTCCTTCCTTCAGAGTGTGGACTTGGTGCTTGAGCTGCTGTTTGTCCTCCAGACTCTTCTCCAGCTCGCACTCCCGCTGCTTCAGCTCCTCGCGCATCTTCAGTAATTGCTGTGATGGGAAGAAGAACAAAGAGGCTTATTGTGGCATGTCATTTCCTTGATCAATATTTAGGGTTTCAAACACAACTGAGTCAAAATGTGATGATGGAAAAGCAACAGAAGTCTGCCATGCAGAAGAGCAACCCGGCAAATTGAAAATAAATACAAAAACGGGATAATTTGTGCCCCTTTACGAACAAACGAACTGTTCATAGGAAAAAGAAGGGGCTCCCCTGGTGAGGAGACGTTTCTCGAGACACGAGAAAGGTGGTGGGTGGTCTTGATGAGCGTTTTTTTTTTTTTTTTGCATTCTCGCTAATTCGGGGAGAGGAACATCAGTGATTCGCGTGGACACCCTGGCGAGGGAGACCAATTTACAGCCTTCCCAGTCATTTAATCCATTCATCTGCTCAATTGAAAAGGTAATTACTCTGCAAGCAGACATGAACAGCAGGACATGAATGGAGCGTCTGCTCTTGAAGCATAACACCGTGAGAGAGAAAAGAGACATGCGATGCAAGTCGAAAGATGAAAAACACACTTTCAAATTTAAGATTAGGCTTTTACAAGACTAGTGGCAATGTTCTTTTGACGGTATCATAATACCATCAAAAACAATGTGGTTGGAAAAAAAATTGAAAGATCATTTCATCTATAATTTTGTATGGCATCTCTCTGTAATGTATAGAGTCAAGTCTGTAAGAATACAGACAATGCGAGAGAGAGAAAGAAAGAGGGGGAGGGAGAGAGAGAGAGAGAGAGAGAGAGAGAGAGAGAGAGAGAGAGAGGTGTGATACGATTCACAGACGGCACATTTTTCATTCGGAATAATTTGATTCACTTCGATTTGATGCCCTCACATCTTTGAAATCGTTCTTCGAATTCAAATTGACTTTTGTTGCACCATGAGTAGTTAGTGAACAATTCTTCGAAAAAATAAGAAACATCAAATGGTTTATTGACACTACCACATGATTTACTGTCAAAGCCAACATGAAATGAAGAGAATTAAACTTATTGAAAACAACCACACAATGAAAACGATCACAGACCGACCAATCAATGGCATCGACATCGACAGTGCTACGACTACTACATGCAGACAGACAATACAGCAATAGTCACAGGCATCTATTATTTATCCTCTGCATAGAACAACGATGGTGTGCTATTTTCCTTTTTTAAAAAGCGCATGGCAAACATTTTTCTTTTTCATTGCCAGTTTTACTCATGCGGAAAGGTGATTTGAGATGAGCGTTCTGAGTTACAAGGGTGGTTACGGAACAAATTAAACTCATATCTCAAGGCAGTACGATATGCTTTTGATACATGACGGACCAATAAATGGCCACTGGGTGACAGTGTGTATATGCCAGTCCCTTCATGTTCCTTCATGAGAAGTTTTACTTGATTAGAGTTTCATAATACAGCGGTTAATTCCTTCAGATATACCGTTCGTATATCTGCCTCACAGTCAATAGGTTCGGGGTTTGGATTTGGGCTGTTACCTTCTGCATGCCTTGCAGCGCCTGCTGCAGAAAGCTGAGCTGCTGAGTGTGCATTCTGTCCTCCTCACTCCTGATTGGCTGGTTCTTGCCCTGCTCCTGCTTGAGCAGCTCCACCTCGTTCCGATACGCATCTAGCTGACAGCGCAGCGAGTCGTTCTCTTCCTTCAAGGCCTCGGCTTGCAACACCCCTGCACAAACGTCAACAAGAAGCCGTTACGATGAGTGGTCACATTGAAGTGATTTTCAAACGCTGTGAGCAAACAGTTACAATTCCAATATTTTCAAGAATGTCAAGCACCTGAGAACTGTCCGCTGCACCTGAGAACTGTCTGCTGGTAAAAAAAAAAGGAAAGAAAATAGTACCGAGGAGATTTAATCACTTCCTGAGGTATAATCAAAAGGCTCAAAATTAAACCTCAGGCACGGAAAAAAAGCTACCATCAAAGGGCTTCATAGGTGACGGCTGGGCGAATGTGGCTCACCAACATCATCATCAAAAGTGAGGAACTAACCTTTCATAAGAAAGCCCGGCATCCTGACACGATAGTTATGTTGTGCAGTCACAAAATCTTACAGTATGATGGCTTTGTGGAATATTAGAAACTAAATGGCGGTACAAAAAAAAGATTTTATATATATATATAATTTAATTACATTAATTAAAATTACAAAACAAAAATTGTTAATGTCTCCATTGTGAGACAAATAAAAGGTTCTCTTATCGTATATATATATATATGTATATGACATACGTTACCCACCATGGAAAAGATGGTTGGAGGCTAAGATCAAGGCGGCTCGGAAAGATGTGAGTCAATTGACGGAGGCCCAGAGAGGTGTGATGAAGAGGCCGATACCCGAGAGGTACATCCAGATGCCCATACCTGAAGCACTCGAAACTGCCAAACAAAGGCTCCAAGCCTTGTCCAGCCGCCTAAAGCGGTACACGAAAGAGAATGAGGCCAGACGAATAAACAGGCTGTTCGCAACACAACCTGCGAAAGTGTACGCTCAGTGGCAGGGTCCTAACAACAGAGCTGACCCACCAAGACTGGAAACTGAAAGGTACTGGAAAGGCATATGGGAGAAGGAGGTTGCACATAACAGCAGTGCACAATGGCTGGTGACCCTGAGAGAGGAGCACAGCAACCTCCCTGAACAGAACCCAGTTACCATAACAGTGGCAGACATACAGGAAAGAGTCTCAGATATGAAGAACTGGACAGCACCAGGCCCGGACATGGTCCAAACCTACTGGCTAAAGAAACTCACAGCACTCCATGAGCGCCTAGCAGCACAAATGAACCAGCTGCTGAGGGATGGGACTCACCCAGGATGGCTAACCGAAGGGCGAACGATCCTGATCATGAAGGATCCCTCAAAGGGTGCAATCCCATCCAACTATCGGCCAATAACCTGTCTCTCCACAAC
>CAAKHF010020375.1:0-12735 GCA_901007745.1 Hippocampus kuda | reverse complement strand
TGATTGATATAGATAAGATAGATGCGACCACGAGGGAATGATAATAATAAATATCATAATAGTATTTAACCCGCAAATGCTGATTATAAAAACGACAATCTATTATTTCTTTGTTTCTCTTGAAGTCTCAGGGGGGCTGAAAACTGATAGGATCAGTTAATTTCAATGGTCACAACATGAGGGCCGATACAAAAAGTCCACCTTTACAATTGTGTTGATACTAAATTATGACAGACATTATGAGTCTTATACTTTGGGTAGCTTGGCAGAGACAAGTTACATTCTAATGGACAGCACTACAAAGTATAACACAGAAAACACTGTTGAATGGATCCTTCTCGAAATGCAACAGTAAGTTTTAGCAAGAGTCCGTTTTTCGGAGGAGTCTTACCTGTCCTCGTCGGTCTTCGGGATGTCTTGTATCGTCGTCGCAGTGTCTGCAAGAGTGTGCAGAGGATGCTTATTAGCTCTTTCGGCTCAGGGAGGAGTGCTCCGGCTCCTCAAGGGACAGACCCTCGCCTTCCGGGGCTCGCTCCTCCCCGCCGCCCATCGTTTGCCGTGCGCCAACCGCAACCAGACTGCGCTCGCCCTTCCGCTCGCGTCCATCCCATTCGGTCACCTTCGAATGTCAATCGCGTCGACTCACCCGGCGTCGACGTCACGAAAGACCGGCGTCATAAAGCCAAAGCGGTGACGTTGGACTCTGTGACGAACAGAAGTGTGCGATTTGGCTTCTGCTGTGCATTGTGTTCGGATCGAGGGCGGCCTCTAGTGTGCTGCCCGATGATTTATGGGCCCTTCTTTCTAATTTCACTTAATATAAACAAATACCTAAGATGCTGTTAAAAATGCATCATGGTTATACTCCCAGGTTTGATTTTGATGTGAATTAACTGCAACAAGACAACAAGCAAAGAGCAACATTTTAGGGAAGGTCTAAAACGCCTCGTGTCAGCTTAAGATTTAATGTTAGTTAGAAAACCACGACCAATCGCCACCAACACGAATGTGTGCCTCTCTGCCTGTACCCACATCAGTCTCAAAGCGACGTTAAGCTTTTTTTTTTTTTTTACATTAAGTGCTTTAGACTGTTGCCACAATGTGTGTATTTGCTGACAAGGTAGTCATTTTTCGCTAATGTTAGCAGTTTATGGATACACGTCACTTGGCATCATGACTCAGTTAGCAAGCTGACTCGGTTATTTATTAACCGGCATTTCGAATTTCTTTGGTATTGGTCGAGTGTCAATTTCACATCCGACTGCACACATGATCTGATGAAAATAACGAAATGTGGAGAAATGGAGTGATGACCAAATTACATCAATTGAACATTGGAGTATTCTTTTTTTTCAGGGAAGAAATATAGATTTTGAATAGTAACAATGTTATCAAGTAAGGCTCATCGGTTGCTCTGAGGTAAGTTTAACATTTCTGTTCTTGTTGTTTGGAGAGAGGGGGATAAAATGGGAGGCTCTGACATACAGTACAGTAGTATTGTCCAGACCCACAATCTGCAGTATTTCAGAAGATGGCGGTAATGCACTAAAAGTTATTCGGCAACCGCCAATAGATAGAAGAAGAAGAAGAAAGGAAGGAAGTACATCACAGCTTCGCCAGGCGACGTGGCTCGGGCTCCCTCTCTCGTCTACCGGTTCCTGTCGGTCGCTCCCTTTTTCAATTTGCCGAGGCTTTCCTCCGTGCTCGGGTGACACCTAACGGCATCGGGTTGGGCACACTTTACAGGTAGACGCGGACAACGGATCCTCAGATCTTAAAAGCGATCGAAAACGGTGCAACAAAGTAAGCGGATCGGCGGGCTGATATGATGGAGACATACGGAAACTCGTACAAGAAGCAGAAGCTGACCAACGCGCCGCAGAATTGGGTAAGTGTCTTGAGCCAAGGGCCATTCGTCGCAACCCCGTCGAGAAATCAGACAACTTCTACGTTATGTTTAGCCCGTTAGCAATAATTAGCATTTCCCTGTTTAGGTGGACGGTACAGTTAGCTTGTTTTGAATGGTTTGTGTTCGCAACTAAGTTCCTGCCTGGACAGCCCGGACATGACTACAGTGTATAATCAAGGAATTAATTCAAATACATTTCTGTACGCCCTGTTTGAATCGTCGATTTTTTTGTTCTATTTCGTTTATTTTATTTAAATATTATCTAATCTGTGCACGGTATATAAGATAACATAAGAAACCCTTTATTAGTCTCGCAATGGAGACATTCCCAATTCACAGCAGCGAAGTTATGAAAGGCAGAACAACAAAATATAGGAGCTGCTGGAAAGGCAGCCACTCTCGTTCATCGTGTCGTTTGTTCAACGCAAAACGATACATTTTGCACCAAAACTTGATCAAATCCAACATCATTGCGACAGGTTACTGAATGTCGACAAAGTTTACAATGAGAAAAAGAGAGTTGATGAGATGTTAATCAAGGAGCAATTAATCAACAACTCGTGACCACAATCGACCCAATTCCTAAGGGTAAATTCAACCACCAATCGATTTTCATTCCTGAATCAATACAGGGGGCACAGCGTGCCACAAATGTCACTTACCAAGCGCACCACGTCAGCAGGAACAAGCGTGGGCAGGTGGTGGGCACCAGAGGGGGCTTCAGAGGATGCACTGTATGGCTCACTGGTAAGTTGTGAGGCTTGGCTGAGTCTGGTTACATCTGCACCAATTTGTGATTTAATTGGTCGTTCTTCTTTTTGCGGCTGAGGTCTGTCCGGCGCTGGGAAGACGACGGTGAGCATGGCCCTGGAGGAGTATCTCGTCTGCCACGGCATCCCATGCTACACGCTTGACGGCGACAACATCCGTCAGGGTCTGAACAAAAACCTGGGCTTCAGCCCTGAGGACCGCGAGGAGAACATCCGGCGCATTGCCGAGGTGGCGCGGCTCTTTGCAGACGCCGGCTTGGTCTGCCTGGCCAGCTTCATCTCCCCCTACAGCAGGGTGGGTAATGGAAATGTAAAGGAAATGAGCGATTCTGATAATACTGCTTTTCGTGGGGATTCCATGTGAAGTGTCTTGTCGATTCTCATTGGGTTACGGAATGGAAAAACACGAATGCAACCCATTTACATTTTTACAGCGCTTTCGCAGCCACGCCCTATCTCAGCTGTCTTCGGGCAGCGGGAGGGGTACACCCCGATCCGGTTGCGAGCCAATCACAGAGCACACACAGGCAAACAACCATTTGCGCTCACAGTCACACCGAGAGACAATTTAGAGCGTTCAGTCAACCTACCATGCATGTTTTTGGAAAGTGGGAGGAAACCGGCGTACCCGGAGAAAAGCCACACGGGCATGGGACTGGCATGCAAACTCCGCACAGGAACGCCTGGGCTGGATTCGAACCCACGACTTCTGCACTCTAAGGTGGCCGTGCTAACCCGTCGACCACCATGCTGCCTGCTTTAGCTCTGAGCCCCACGTACTCCAAATTGACTCCTTTTTGAAGTTTAATTTCATTTGAGCAATGTAAAGTTCTTATTTGATTCAAAAGAAGTGTTTGAATTTCTCTTTAAAGAAATTCAAACATCTTTTGCTTTCTTTTGTGCCATCATCAGTGATCAGAAATAGTTCCACCCAATTGTTTCTCATGACCGAGCTGTTTGCAGGATCGTCTTAACGCCAGGAAGATCCACGAAGCGGCGGGGCTGCCTTTCTTCGAGGTGTTTGTGGACGCCCCGCTGGACGTGTGCGAGCAGAGAGATGTCAAGGGCCTCTACAAGAGAGCCAGAGCGGGCGAAATCAGAGGTAGAGGGCTTTTGACAAGTCCAGCTGTGGGATTCCTACTGCGAATGTTCTGACAATGAAGTCATAATGCACTCGTGAAGCATAGAAACCGGACATTTTTCACGCCGCTGCGCAGGCTTCACCGGGATCGACTCGGAGTACGAGAAACCCGAGGCGCCTGAACTGGTGCTGAAAACCGACTCCTGCAGCGTGAACGAGTGCATCCAGCAGCTGGTTGACCTGCTTCAGGAGAGGGTGAATGCCGAGCCAACAATTCCACTCCAACCCGTCCGCCGGGACCGTACAAATTCTCAATTGGTTTGCGTTTCTGTCATCATGGCAGGACATTGTACCAGTGGACGCTTCCTATGAGGTGAAAGAGTTGTACGTTCCAGAGAACAAACTGGACCTGGCCAAAGCTGATGCGGAGACGCTGCCTTCTCTTCAGATTGGAAAGGTTTCTCTTTTTTTTTTTTTTTCCTCCTTTTTCAGAGAGGCACAAGCAATTGTATTGAGGCTAACCACCATATTACGACCACTTACGCAATTTGTTGAATCAGTACAAGAGCTGTGTCATATATTGTGCCTTTACAGATATAACACGGCCCTTCTTTTGTTTAAACAAAAAAGACAGCAACACCTGTCAGTATAGTTTGGTGTGGTTTTCCTGCCCGGCAAAATACAACCACTATGTTGGGACACTGTTAATTTTAGAAGGGAACGTGACAGTTTCAGCATTTTGTTATCCATTCTAAATCCATAAACATTGATTTTCTATGACATTCTACTGCCTGTAAATTAAGACTTACAGATGTTGATTGCACGTGTGACCATCAGGTGGACATGCAGTGGGTGCAGGTGCTGGCCGAAGGCTGGGCCACACCACTCAACGGCTTCATGAGGGAGCGGGAGTATCTTCAGTGTCTCCACTTTGACTGCCTGCTGGATGGTATTTTTTAAAGTTATTATTATTTTTTTTTTAAGGAGACACAGCATTGTAGGGGAAACTCAAGACAAACCTCTATTTTTCAATATGTTCTATGTGCCATCACTATGTAGTTGAAACACGGTATTCTGATTTATATTGGCTTAGTGGAAAAAGAATTAAGCAAATTAATACGTGCATTTTCATCATTTAAAAAAAAAGTGACGAGAAGCAATCTACCGGTAGAAGAACACCCGCCCGTTTTCAGTAAAAGAGAGAGACGATATTTATTCGGTTGTTTGCTTGGCACCAAAGCAAAGCAGTTTTACAGTATATTTGCAGTACACCAGAAAGACCACTAGATGGCGGAAAAGCTTACCTTAGGAATTCTTTCCACTTGACATCTGCAAAAGATCAGAAATACTGCATTTAATTAAACAAGTCACCTTGATGATTGACAGCTTCGTTCAGATTCAAAAAGAGCAACAAAAAAATTCTCTTTGTTTTGGCAATGAAAGGAGTTTTGAGTGCGATTAACTGCAACTTATGCTTCACAAACGTTCTAAGATTTCCCATGTGACCCTTTTCCAATTCCTCAGGCTTGAGCTGTTCTGCCAAATGTTTTTGTTACATGCACATGCATAAAACCTTTTTAAAATAAAAGGGGGAAAAATAGCATCACTTTTGTATCATTGTCAGAATTTGGCAGGTGCTGATGACAACTGCTGTCCAAGCATGAATATCCTCAAGTAAAAAGCAGAAATGATAACTCGAGTATGTAAATGAGGTGTCGACATGTCCCAGATTGACATGTCGTTCGGCGTGCCAGTAAACTGCAGCCGGGGAGCGCGAGGAATTCCTATTTTCGACGTCAATCAAAGCCGGCGGCCCGCCGCTAACTGAACGGTCTGCTAAGATAAACAACAAAAGTCCCGTTTGTGTCTGTCTTGTTGGCTCGTGTGAGTTTTAATGGGAAGCAGCTGCTCGGCCGGCACATTGGGACGAGACGACAGCGCGCTGGGGGTCCGTATCGCCCTCTGACGCCACAGCAAGAAGATCCATCATAACTTATCAGCATGCGTTCACAATTCAAGTTCTTAAATCATATGACCATCATCTAACGAGGCCATTTTCTAAGTTTTTTTTTGAACATTTTCATTCGGCAGCGTGGTTCCTATGTATGTGGGTAATAGCAGGGATGTTTTTGCTATGTTAACCCAACAATTTTGAATAGAACATGATGTGCGAAAGCACTCCCGTTTTTCATGGCAAATTCTCCAAATGGTCGTCAAACTTGGATGCACTCTCGGCATTGTCCAAACACGGGACCTAACTTGAAATAACTGCTGATGAAATTTTTCACTCTGTGCTCCAGGCGGTGTGATCAACCTTTCAGTGCCGGTGGTGCTGCCGGTGGCGTCGGAGGACAAAGAGCGCCTGGACGGCGTGACGGCGATGGCGCTGGTGTACGAAGGCAGGCGAGTGGCTATCCTTCGCAACCCCGAGTTCTACGAGCACCGCAAGGAGGAGCGCTGCGCCCGCCAGTGGGGCACCGCATGCAAGAGCCATCCCTACATCAAGGTCAGTAGCCGAACACAAACTCGGAATGATGATTACCAGGGTGCTTCAGATAGGCGTGGGCGGGGCACAACCTGGGATGGGATTTTGATTTTTTTTCCCCTCTTAATTGTGTCCCATACTTGCATGATAAAACCTTCATTAATTGTACCAGCTATGTTTTGAGTAGGGCCCGACTTTTTACTTGCCAGAGACACCCCCCGCCCCACCATATAACATACCACATATGTCAAAGATTCAAACTTTGAACGCCACCAAATATGAATGATTTTTTTATGTTTAAAGTCAAATACTAAGGGATAAAGTATTGTCAGACAGTCAAAAAGTTAAGCCTGTGATTCAGTTATTTATTGTCAGCATTCAGGGACCAAAAAGTAATTTTATTCAATATATATATATATTTTTAATTAGTCTGTCGATTAATCTGTTATCGGGGTTTTATTCTGACAAACACCAGAATTGGCCTGAAAATAAAAAAATAAATCCTGACCAGTCGAGCCCTAGTTTTGAGTAATTTTCGATTTACTGATTTCTGATTTTTACATCAGTTGCCACACACGTCAAATCCGTCTAAAGGGACGAACAATTGCGACTGCTGGTGAAGGTAGAAAAATGTGCATTCACATCAGAGTTCGTCCGGGTTTCAAACGTTCACCCAACATTCGGCAAGTTTTAGTGGATTGTTTTTGGTTTTGTTTATTTTTTCTTCTCACAAGAAAAGTACTGGTGAACATTTGCGACCTTGAACGAACTCTGACGTGAGCGCAACATTCGCAGCCTTGATTTTACTGACTATTGAGAACCCTCCCGTACGACTGCAATATCATGCTCTTATATCAGTGCCAAAAGGTAAGCAGAGCAGCATTCAACGTTGTCGGCCGCACGGCTAATAGCATTAGCTTCTGATCGGGCTTGGGAGCTGTGAGGGATATTTGTGTTTGGCCTCAAAAGTGCTTGGACAAAAAATATTTTGACATTAAATGAATCTGCGCTCATCCCACGAATGCTCTCCCCCCCAGTCTGGACTCAAACACTTTGTTTTCATCCTGACCACAGTTTTCCAAAAGCTCACTTTTCCACCCTCTCCAACTCATTTTCCGTGTGGACAAAAGCCCACAGTTCATTAAAAAACATAAGTTTCTTTAAAAAAAAAAAAAGAAATTGAGCAATGTTTGTCTGGGCATAGCCTTAGCAACACAGGTGGTGCCGCTCACTTTCCGACCGACCCCAACAGGGTGGCTCTCAAGGTTGGACGAAAGTGCGCACTTCCACGAGCAGGCGTGCCATTAAAAGACAAATGTTTACACCCAAAACCGTCATAGATCCAAAGTGATGAGCTTCTGCACAAGCGCGCTTCGTTTGCCTCGGAATCAGCGCTGATAGAACACAGATCTGATGTGGCGTCCGTTTCACTTGGCTGATGGAAAGACTGAAAAGCAGGGAAGCTGTCGGGGTCAGGCGCTCCTCCTCCCCAATTTGTCCGGACGCCCGGGGCTAATCTCTTGATCTCCCGCTTTTGGTCCAGCGCGCTTTGGCAGGTGTTATTTCTGGATGCTGACTCACTCTCACTGAATGTGTTGTAAATTGTTCCAGTCTGTTGCTGCGAGGCTCAGGTAAATAAGATAAATAAAGCTCCCCCCCCCCCTCCACAAATAGCAGACGGAGCTCGTAAAGGCGCATGTAACGTAACAGCACTATTTTTTTAGAAGAATATTGGAGAATTTTTTTGTGTGAAGCCGTTCACCTGCAATTCAAATTCGGAATCGTAGCAACACGATCTGCCAACGCGGCGCCCTTATTCACCAGCTGCAAAACCGGTCACGTTCGGCAGAGCTGCTTGACGTCCGGCCGTTTTAATGCGTGTTGTCAAGGTAACGCTTTCTATATGACCGTATTCACAATGACACAACCATAACAGTTCCCCTATTTCTGTTGGAAGATGAGATGTTGCATCGGGAAAACACACGAGCGCAGTACACAAGGTCTTCTGACTAACATGACAGCCGCTGTCTCACTCACACCGCCGTCTCGTGACAATAACATCGAATTGATGACAGTTACTTGGAACGGAGCGCACAAAAATAACCTTGGGCAGCGAGCCACACGCTGTTTGACCAAGTCGAAAGACAGCCATCAAGCCGGCAATTTTTTTTATTTTTTATTTTTTAAAGATTGCTAAAACAGCCTGTATGCTTGGTGACCTCTTCGAGTGAAGAAAATCTTTTGAACAGGCTCTACTTTGGATCTATTTTGTGAGTGTCCCCGCTGTTTCAGATCTGATAAGTCTGGACTTTATTAGACCTTGGCCTGGCGCCACTCCAGCTCGCCTACACGCTTTTTTTTTTCTTCTTTTTTTTAAACGGCCCGCGGACGTCTCGTGTCTGGACTGTGTTTGCGTTCAGCGTTGATCGCTGCTCCGACTGTTTCAGATGGTGATGGAAAGCGGCGACTGGCTCGTCGGTGGCGACCTGCAGGTCCTTGACCGAATCTACTGGAACGACGGACTGGACCAGTATCGCCTGACGCCCACCGAGCTCAAACAGAAGTTTAAAGAAATGAATGCAGGTATTTTTTTTTTCTTCTGCAGGGGCCAAGATCACCAGTGATGAAAGTCCTCCGGATTTTCCCAGAATTCCGGATTTTCAAATTTTCATGAAAATTCCTCTGGGAAATTGAGGAAAAATTGCCTAAAATGAATCCGGCTATTAGTTGACAACATTGAACGAACACGCGTTTGAGTTCGTTGTTTTGCTTTCACGAGCGTATCCATGTTGAGGCACTAACACTAGGAATAGTAACACCCCTGCCCTCGTATTCTCATGGCCTCGCCATATCTCGGAGATTTTGAAATTTCGGCGAGAACCGAAGCCGCAAAGGGTGCACGTGTACACACAAAATGCAGATTAATCATTGAATGTCGAGTATTTGAATAGCGTTTTGTTCAACTAATTCATGCGTGATCGGCCAGGTACGGCCCCAGCGCAATGTGCAAACAGGTAGACAGGCAAGCTGACATACGTGCAATCGATGCGAGTGTTAGGAACACTTTTAAGTGGTCGTGGATTGAGGAAAAGGACTTGAACGGAGATTTTTTTTGTCCGACTACATTAGAAAGGTTGACAAACCTGGTAGTTAAAATCATGTATATATATAGCTATATATACCGGTGTATATATAAAATTCCATTCCACGTTTCCTCCCACCGCAGATGCCGTGTTTGCCTTCCAGCTGCGCAACCCGGTTCACAACGGCCACGCTCTCCTGATGCAGGACACCCACAAGCGTCTGACAGAGCGGGGTTACCGCCGGCCCGTGCTCCTGCTGCACCCGCTGGGCGGCTGGACCAAGGATGACGACGTGCCGCTGCCATGGCGGATGAGGCAGCACGCCGCCGTGCTGGAGGAGGGCATCCTGAACCCCGACTCCACCATCGTCGCCATCTTCCCCTCACCTATGATGTACGCCGGGCCCACCGAGGTGAATGTCTCCCGAATGCCACCTCTCTCGTGTTTCCCAACCGCCGCAGGTTCACAGAGAAGCACCGCCCCGGAAAACTGGAGATAATTTTCCCTGACACCAGTTTCACCAATTTGCACAAAATTAGGCAGACTTGTCAACTCAACAGACTTATTATCATTTATAACAAGAGACAGGAAAAAGTCTCAAGGACCCGTATCTGAAATCTGCAAGCAAACAACCCAGGCCCCACCAAAAAAAAAGATCTGGGTCCAGTTTCAAGTAACAGTAAGTCAACCATTTTGGTTGCAAGCAAATTCAAGTGCTGATACGTGGACAAACTCTATAGGCTAATCAACTCCCAGGTGAAACCAGCTAGACTAAATTTCGAAGCTCCCCCCCGACTCTGTTTCGTGAAAGTTTGATTTAAACGATAAAATGGTTGCAGCCCCCTTTTTTTGGGTCCAGATTTGCCAATCAGCATGTTTTCCTCCCATGACAGGTGCAGTGGCACTGCCGTGCTCGAATGGTAGCCGGCGCCAACTTCTACATCGTGGGCCGCGACCCCGCCGGCATGCCCCACCCCGACACGGGGAAGGACCTGTACGAGCCCACCCACGGGGCTAAAGTCCTCACCATGGCCCCGGGTCTCATTACCTTGGAGATAGTCCCCTTCAAGGTCGCCGCATACAATAAAGTAAAACGAGCCATGGACTTCTACGAGGCCAAAAGGTGAGTAGCGTGGCCCCAAGTGGCACACATTATTTCCCTCCGTTCCTTTTTCCTCCCCCTTTGCCGCAAGTGAAATGGCAAAGGAAGAAAAAAAATCTGAATGGGGAGGGTGAACGTTGGTAAGGACTATGGCTTGTTTCTGTTTGCCCGTGAAGCACAATGTGTGACATGGAGTTTATCAAGAACATTCCGTACTGGAACAAAACTTCGAAGGTCTGAACAGTTCACTCGGTTTTCGTTTATTTTTTTTTTTTAAAGCTCAAAAGTGACTCGCCACTGCAAGAAACGCAAAATCCCATCTGAGTGTTCTCTCATGAGGTCTTGACAGTTTTGCCAACATGAAGAAGTCATGGTTCAGCTCACAAGAGGCTGCTTCCAATTTCACATCGAATAAAATGTACACAAAACAAAAGGTGCCTGGGCATGGCTCTCGGTGGACCCGATTCAAAGAGCAGTCCTTGATTTAGTTTTTTTGGTCATGGACTGAATATGTCTGAGGGCATCTTCAGATCATTATACAGGTTGTGTCAATAAAACAGTTTAAGATCAAAACGTAAGTATTAATACTTCAAATCACAGTTTCACAAGTAGGGCTGAATGATTTTGAAAAGTTTTTTCCCCTTCCCCTCGATATTGCAATTATAATCATTTTTGTCAAAGTCCTTTTCCAATGTATTTTTTTTTTAAACAAATGAGCAATAAATTAATCTATTAGAAAAATCTGATGTATTAAACATAAACGTGTTGGTCTTACAAGTAAAGTTTATGCTAAAATTAAGGCAAATGAACCATGAATTAATATTAAAAAAAAAAAAACAATTCTACCAAACAAGTGTAGCGTAAACAAGTCAGTAAGTCAGATTCAACAATAAAGTACAAAACAAATCACTTCAACTTTGCAAGTTTCATGAAACGATATGTAAACATACCCGAAAAAACATTTCACTTCTTCAGCCACACAGCTTTTCCTCACATTATCATTTTTTCGATATACATGGTGACTTTGGTATTGTTTAATTCCTACTGTAAGAACGCAAAGTTTTCCAAAAGCATCCCTGTTTCCAATTCCTAAAAGCTTGAAGCCAAGCCAAAAGTAAACCTTTTAATGTTCTCCCCCGCAGCCATCAAGACTACGACTTCATCTCGGGCACACGCATGCGCAAGATGGCCCGCGAAGGCGACAACCCTCCAGACGGTTTCATGGCGCCGAAGGCCTGGGCTGTGCTGAAAGAATACTACAAGTCTCTGGAGAAGGCATAGACGGCATTCTGCTCGGCAAACAGGGAACACTGAATTTCTTTTCTTTCTTTTCTTTTTTTTTGCCATTTAAACAGGCCGATGTTGGGACCATTCAGTCATTGCTCCTCACAGGGGTGGTTTTTAGTTACGTGCTCTGTGTACTTGATTAGATTTTTTTTTTTTTGAGACATAGTTTATTGGACACCTGTTGCAGAAGAGATGGTTTGGATTAGAGTCTCTCGGTCAAGATCACTATAAAGTGCCTTTGTTGTCCTCATCAGAATCAACTGTCATTGTCTCAATGTAGCAAAAGAACAAAACGGAGGTACTTGTAGAAGTGACTAAATATTTGCACACATGCAAATCATTTTGGTCATGGTATGTTCAATTTTGAATGAATGGGTCTCAAAGTCAACCCTGACATAATGGGGTAACTGCTCCTTTAAGAATTCCTATGGCGTTTTCAGTTCAATTATGATTATCCTTTTGGAAGCGGTGGCTGAAAGCCTAACATCCACGGAAATATGAATCGATCAAACCTTTCAGAAAGTCACATATTTGCTCTACAGTACACAGTCGGCTTGCGAAGTGAATCACGTTGCAAAAATAAAGGACCAATAAGTGCTCAAAGAACGCTCACATGAGCCAAAAATGTCCACCCTGTCAGCAAGCAATCATTGTCCGCTTGCACTTAAATATGTATATACTGTATATAAAAATGTGTGGGAACGAAAACACAATGACATCTTCCCATCACATTGAAAATGGAGTTAAATTTTCAACTCTTTGAAAATCGGAAAGTCTCAAAGGCACCTCATAGTGATGTTGACGCAGCTCTGGTTCTTAGGGCTGTATTCATCGTGGTCCACGTCGGTTATGGTTGCCCTCAGATGAAAAATCGTAACTATGAAATCATATAACTGTAGCAAAAAAAAAAAAAAAATGTTCAGACGCTTCGTCAAAGTTCATCTGGTCTTGACATTGCACTTCTCTGTCACAAGCACTGCGCCAACCTGAAATTACATTCCGTACATGGTGTGTGACC
>CAAKHF010020373.1:68367-84000 GCA_901007745.1 Hippocampus kuda | reverse complement strand
TGCCACTGCGGCCGATACTAAGGTTGACGAACGGGACATTAAAATTTAGAATTTTTTTTTTTGGTGGGGGGGGGGGGGGGTTAAAAGTGCTTGTTGTATTGGTACTCATATTGGTATCCTGAATAAGGTTTGTTTTTTTAAGGGCGAAGGAGTGACTATTTACTTCGGGTGTCAGTCCCCTGCAATTAGTGGTGGGAAAACTGTCCAGGCCGGACAACAGGAACAACTAATTCATTCCAACTTACGAACACTTCAAGATACAAAATCTTCTGGAAGTTGTTCGAAAGGTGGAGAGTGTCTCTACCTGCCCCCGACCCCGTCGATGGCAACTGAAAAACATTCTCTTCATGAGACGGTGTCCCTAATGAAGGGTCTCGCTGAGCACGAGCGAAGTAGTGCGCATGCTCCGTTTGGCCCACTCGTTCAATGAGGCTCATTTGCATGGCGGCAGCTTGACGTCATCGCCTACAAACAAGCCCCGCCGTGATGTCACCGCGGCCGGCAAGTGTGTCATCAAGCTCTCGACCCCAGCCGCTCGTGCTTGACTCAAAGTTGACATTCAGGGCGCCCTTGTCTGGTTCGTTTTAAAACACTTACATCGTCTTGTCACACGGCAAAAACGCGTCAGGAGAACGACCGGCGAAATCCGCCATTGTCCGGTTCAAACTGCATCTGGGCAACATGGCGGCTCAAGTGACAAAGAAGGAAGCGGGAGACGCCATATGCCGACACTGCGCGCACGTCTCGAATTCGTCACAGCGGGTTTTCGTGTTGTCTTATACGAGTTGTGGCTGAATTGTCAAAAAGAAAGCACAGCGGATACCTTGTCCTTCGTGCCGCCGCCATGTTGAGCAGTCCGTCACGGGCCCCGCAAATGCAATGTCGCCGAACATGGCGCCTCGACAAAACCACGGTTGGGGGCAAAAAAAAAAAAAATACCTCCCCGAACCGCTATCAATAAACGGAATAGCCTACCCGTTTTGATCCAATACAAAGCAGGCGAATCACGCTTTTGGTACAGCTCGAGCCCAGCTTCCGCCATCGGCTTCCGATGAGCGAAAAAAATCGCCTCCGTTTTATTCGTTCGTTTTATTAACATTTGCAACCTTCAGCCGGAACACAATTACAACGAGGCCTAATTTCTCTTCTTTTTTTAAAAAAATCAGGCAGACACTCGTTCTGGTGGAAACTTCACACATACAGAAAAAAACAGGACAAGACTTAAAAAAAAGGTTACTCACTGGGATATGCTTACTCATTGAAGATTGTAACTTAATCATACAGCCGGTCCTCAAGGGGGGAAACGTCAAACGATTAAATGCTTCTTAACCATTCGAGCCCGTCGTTTACGTGTCCGAGCGGAGCCCAAAGTCTCCTCTCTGGAGAAAGCAAAGCCAAGTACTTCCTTTCATGATCTTCAAAAGAAAATTGTATCCCGAGCGTAAAACGGCATTAGCGTCAAAATAAACCAACCCAGAGGAGTGCCCTGTTGTTGCTTTATGGTAATTAATAATGTTATATTTATTATTTTCTCTCAACGCATATGTTTCTCTTCAGGGGGCCCAGTAGGGGTTTATTTTGAAGGCATATCCGGGGTATGTCGTCACTTCCTCTGATGCAACCTTGATGAAGCTCCTCAAACCGCACCCTGAGAAAAAAAAAAGTCACGTTTCTCATCATAGTACAAATCAAATGACCTGCAAATAAAAAAATATATACATGCATGTACTTACAAAAAAATATAACTCGAATCACCTTATCTGTTTTGTTAAGCTCTGCTGTACGGTAGGCGAAAGTGCCATTTAAAAATGTGAAACAAATAAATACACATCAAATATTTTTTAGACAGAGGACAGACATGAAGGTAGCTGGTGTGAGAAAAGAGGTTGCACAAAATGGGTTTAGATGGAGGCAACTGATTCGTTGTGGCGACCCCTGAAGGGAAAAGCCGAACTGAAAAGAAGAAAAAGAAGACACGTTTGTGTTTTGGTTTGAAACCCACTTGATACAGCGCTGGTCAAATTCACCGCACAAACCTTGATTAAAAACAACAACCATACAACATTTCTTTCCCTATTTTCTTTATAGTGTAAATTCAAATGACTAATACACTTCAAAAAGTTTTATTCATATGCACAATGTTTAATCTATTTTTTTTCTCTTTTAAATCATGGTTAAACTTGCCCCTCAAATGTCATTCAAAAATATAGACAACTTTATACGGTGGGTAAAAAAAGACCCATTCAAATCTAGATTTTAAAAACGTGCATCATTTTTGACTCATGATTTTTGTCTACTCGAACAAATCTCCCAAAATAACAAAATGGTATTCTGACAAACGAACTCAATTGGAAAACATACAACAAACTACAAAAACGTTTCTGCCATCCCTTTTTTGTTGTTGGTTTTTTTTTTTGTATTTTAAGTTGATGTGTTTTGTTCATTTGAATTCCCGCGATCAAATCTCCCAAGCAGATGACTGATGGACAGAAATTTCAGGAATAATTGAACAATTAAATGCAACGTGGGGTGTAATTGTGTGTCTCAGTGCATGAGAGGGACACTTGAATGCAAAGTGCATCGATCGAAGCTGCTTTATGCGCTCCTGGCGCTTTCCTGTTGTCTCGGCGAGCAAGCCTCACTTTGGCTGGCGTCTTTCTAGAAAGGCAAAAAAAAAAAAAAAAGCAGCTGAGCTCGGCGTTTTCGCACGACCGGGACACAAAAGGTCACCGAATGGACAGCGGCGGCAACCAATGGTTTTGAAGCAGTTTCTCGCTTCTGTGTCTGGCAGCCACTGGCCGGCGGGCGGGTGCCAGGCAGGCCCGAGCTGGCATTGCGCGGGCAGGGGGAAGCGAAAAAAGGAAGCTTCCAGTGCGTCACCATTGTAGCAATTGTGTATAAGAATTAATGTGCCGGCGAGGGTCTCACTTTGCAATCTAACTCCAAAAAAAAGGGCGTTGATGAAAGACCCCAAATGAGTGACTCTGAAGATTCCCAGGTGACCACTTGGCAGTGCATCGACTCACTCCACGACCTTGAAAGCCCACGTAGGAGCCAAGACCAAATGGACGGCGCGGGGATGAGCGTGGGGAGCAGGAAGGGGGTGAGGGTGACGGCCAAATTTGCGCCGGCCGTGGACTGGGTTGGCGGCCGAAGCTTCAAGAAGCCCCCGGACTCTCCTTTCTCCGGTGGACTTCCACTTGAGCCATTTGACCAGCCCGGCTCGGAGGGACCGGACTCCGGCGGGGACTTGATTCGGCCGCCTCCAAGTGGGGCCCCACACAGGCAGACTGTGGAGGAACTCAAGAGCTTCCTGAGGGACGGACCGGTTCTCCACCCCGCAGGAAGTCCTTACTCCTACCCGCACGGGGACAGCGGCGGCGAGACCGGCGGGCGGCGGAGCGACGTCAGCCCACTGAGAGCGTTCAGTACCTTCAAACCTCAGCCTGACGCTTCTAGAAAGGGGCCCGGATCCAGAGAGAACTCTCCCATTCACGCGCCTCTCGCCATGGAGCAATCCAGCTGGTCCAGCCCTGACGCCAACACAAACAGACAGACAGAAGTCCCCACGCGCGCAGGCAACAGCGGAGGCTCCCGCAGAGAGACCAAAGCCCCTCACACAGGTCGGTATTTACCACTGGGATTGTGTTTCTGGAGAAATGACGATCGGGAGCTTTCAGAAACGCGCATTGACGGCATCCGGTTCCCCGTGAGAGGTCCTCCCCGGGTGGGACGCGCAAATGCTTTGAAACTCTTGTCTGCAGATAACGGGAACGAGAGCCTGGACACGGCAGGGAATCAAAGGTTCATCTCCAGCATGGAGACCATCAAGCAGCAGATGGCCAGGGAGAACATCAACTTTGTACGCTTCGAGGCCACCGACCTGCACGGGGTCTCCAGATCCAAGACCGTGCCCGTCCGCTTCTTCCATGTAATCACCTCCAGACACGCGTCCGTCCGTTCGTCCTTCACGATCCGACAATCTGTCCAGCCGGTCATCAATGAATTCATCAAAGGCGTCCGACCGGCCAACGCTCATCCATGTCCAACAATCCTTCCATCCGTCCACGCTTCCATCCATACTTTCCTCTCTTGAGCAATCCGTAGACTCATCAGTGCGTCTGGACGAAGGGCATAAAAGACGTATCAAAGCACGCTATGTGTCCCACGACACTACCGAGGACCCGGGCCTCTCCGGAAGAGCGTTGCGATCGCCTCCAAAGCCTTTTTGTTTGTTGGGTTGTTTGCAGGAGAAGGCGGCGTACGGCATCCCGATGCCGAGGAGCTACCTGGAGCTGACGCTGAGTCCGAAGAGCAACGAGGTGGACCACGCCAACGCCGCCAACTTCAGCAGCGACATCCTCCTGATCCCGGACCTGTCCACCTTCCGGATCCTCCCGTGGGCCGAGCAGACGGCGAGGGTCATCTGCGACCCGTGCACGGTGACGGGCAGTCCCCTGCGCACGTCCCCTCGCCTCCTGGCCAAGCAGCTCCTGAGCCAGCTCCAGAGCCTGGGCTTCTCCTTGCACTCCTCCTTCACCTACGAGTGTTGCGTCCTGGGGGCGCCCGACCGCATCGGGCCCAAGACGCTGCTGTTTCCCGCCACCACCCTGCTGGGTAATCACGACCTGCCCTTCTTCCAGCAGCTGCTGGACGGCATGTACTGCATGGGCGCCGACGTGGACAGCATGGCCTCAGCCAGCGGGCCGGGCCAGATGGAGATCAACCTGAGGCCCGAATTCGGCATTGCGGCGGCCGACAGCGCCTTCACCTTCCGCACCGGCATCAAGGTTCCAAGTTCTTTCAGTTCAATCGGTCAGCTTTATTCGCAGACCCCGGGTCCTGGCGGAGTGGGACCGCAGACCCCGATAGAAAGCGGCAAGATATAGACATAAGGAATTGGCGCTCAACCAGAGAGGGGTGTGGTTTTCTATCGATGCCACACGGGGGAACAAAAATGAAGCTCTTCCTCTCGCTTCGTCCTCAGTGCTTGACACTGAGAGGCCACCAGGTGGCGGGAAAGCAGTATTTTTGTATTCGACATGGCCAAAGCAAATAGCGAGGATCCCCAAAGAGAAGTTTCCCCCCCCTGAAAATCCGAGCAGAATTTGACAATGCTGAAACGATACGTGGGGGATTCACTGGCCGTTAAAATTGGCACGGGAAAATCAATTCATACCTTGAGACCTCCGTGCCTTCTGTGACAAAGTTTGTTACTGACTCAATTAACTCATTCAAACCCTTTGACGTCTAAAAGCGTCAATGGACGCATGGTCCCCGCCTCCCCATGACGCCTAAAGGCGTAAATCGCGTTTTTTTTTCATGGGGGAGGGCGCAAGAGAGTCTGATGCAACTTCTCACTGAAGGAGCAGGCTTGACTGCAATGTAAATAGTAAAAAAAATGGCCAGCAGGTGGCAATAGTGCCATACTTGAAATGATGCTTGAAATGCATGCTTTGACAAAAAGCTCATTTTCTCTGGATTTCTGAAGAAAATCGTCCTTTTCCAGAAAACATTTGCCAACGAACAGAGAAAAGTTTTTTTTTCTGCTGAAAGAAGAGAGTCTCACCTTTCTTCTGACAGTAGAACAGAAAATTCTGTGGGCCTTGCAAATCAGTCAAAATTCAGTAAAATGTGAGGAATTGAGGGGGTTCCAGTGAAAAAGGGTGCGATTCAAAGAGTTACGTTTAAAAAAAAAAAGAGATGGTGCAATTACCTGTACATACTGTCCTATTCATGTGTTCAACGTGGGCCTTTAAGGGGCGTGGCCGAGCGAGTGCCATCAAGAGCAGGAGTCGGGTTGGGCAGTCCATCTGCGTCTGAGTGCAGGTTTCGAAGAAAGAAACAAAAGAAACAACCCCCCAAAATTCTGAGGCTCATGTCCTGTAGATTCTGAATGGATTTCACTTTTCTTGGGAAATGGTAAAGAAGTAGGACTTTCATGATAGACCGTCTGGCTTCTTTCTGCTCCTTTTCAGACGGTCAGTCGATAGCCTTTCAATGCGCAGTATCGATTTTGAAATGGCTTTTTTGCGTCTGTTTTTTGTCCCGCATGCTCGGAACGCAAATGAAAGGAGATGGCCCGCAAACACAGCTACATCGCGAGCTTCTTCACGGACGACGGCCTCTACAACGCCGGCGTGCTCTCCCACAGCCTGTGGGACGCCAACGGGCGGCGTAGTCTGTTCCAAAGCGGCGAGAAGGCGGCGGCGGGCGAGCTGTCCGACATCGGCCGCAAGTGGCTGGCCGGGCTCCTGACGCACTCGGCCGCCCTCAGCTGCCTCATGTCGCCGGGTCTCGGGTGCCGCAGCCACATGGCCAAGGCCGTCAAGGACCCCAAGCGGACGCTGTACGCCACCTACGGCTGCAACGACAACAGCAGCTCCTTCAACGTCAAGTCCCACGGAGGCCGCGAGACCCACATCGACAACAAGCTGGGCTCGGCCATGGCCAACCCGTACGTGGTTCTGGCCGCCACCGCCGCCGCCGGATTGGACGGCATCCGGCGCAACCTGAGCATCGAGGGCGGCGTGCACAAGGCGCCCGGTCAGCAGAAGGAATTTGCCATCGCCGTCAAGCTGGAGGACGCCCTGGAGGCGCTGGCCGAGGACCACGTCATCCGCAGCGCCTTGGGCGAGCCCTTTGTCCAGTACTTCATCGCCATGAAGAAGTTTGAAATTGAGACCCAGGAACTGGATGACGAGAGGAACAAGTGCCTGGAATACTTTATCTAGAAGGCCGCCGCGGTTTGCCACCATCCAATCCAAGTTTTCCCATGAAGACGCCATTGCTACCGTGCGACGGGTAACAAATAAAGGTGACCTGAGACTCCATTGTGGAAAACGGGCTCTTGTTTTCTAGCTTGAAAGTGGAAATGTGATTTTCAGAGTACATGTCGGCTCAATGTTGCTTCCGGTGGTTCTAGGCAAAGGTGGTGCCAGTCAATAGTAAGCCTCAAGTCTCAACCTCGGTCAGGGTAAACCAACGTGGCGAAGAAGCCGGCTGCGTTCTGCGTTCTATTGACGGGAGAAAGTAAGAAGCAGAAATGACGTCTACGTACGTCACGCCGCTTTGAAACGGGGCGATTGAAAGCCATCCGATCGATACCATGTCATCTTACGCGTGCAAAGGGGTTGTTCCGTTCCGTTTCAGAAACCGAAATGTTGGCCTTCAGCCGAAGATCCACCCCAGGGAGACACAGTCAACGCATCCCAGACCGATTACGTTGTATTTTCGTCAATCGGAGAGGCGGAGAAACTTTTGTAAATCGGCCCCACTGTGACCTGACAAGAGGGCCTTGCTCAAAGACACTTGTTTTTGTTTAGTTTCTTCACAAACGGTCCGTGACAAAATCATCGACTTGTTTGTTTAATTTCACAGTTAACGGCTGGGACACAAGGCACACCAATATTTGCATACGCGATGTGAAAAAGTCACGATTATACGGGACCTAACTTTTAAGTGACGCCATCGTCAGCCTCCTGACACGACTGGCCTTCTTCCGATGTTCTACTTGTTCTTCCCGATGAGGTTCCCAACCCGCTGCATGAACCGTCCCAGTCTGTTGTCGGCGCCACTTTGTGTCGGGCTGTTTGGGGCTTGCCCTCCGCCTCCTCGCTTGGCTTTGTGCGCAGGGACCCGAGAATGTAGCAGGTACTCGTAGCGACTGCAGGCCTTTTCCCGCCGGCTCTCGTAGGCCCCCTTTCCCTGCTCTTCCAGGTTCTCCCGGGAGCCCTGCTGCGGCCCCGCCGCGGCCGGGTTGGACTTTCGCTTGCTGGAGCGTTGAGAGGACAGTCGGTGGAAGGTGAAGGAAGACTTTGGCTTTTCGTTCTCCACCGCGGAGCTCTGGCTGCTCCTGTGCTCGGTGGCAGACGCTTTTCCCAAAAGAGACGCCCGCGAGTTTGAGCTGCAGGAGTTCTGCGATCGCAGCGATGCCTTCCTTTGGAGGGATTTCTCCTCCTTCTTGGAAGCCTTCTTCTCCTCCGAGCCTTTGAGCCGGGTGGATTTCTTCCGCTGAAGCGGGAACTCCTCCCGATGATGATGGCCTTTCACCTCGCCGGCAGTTAACATCTTTGGAAGAGTTCCCTTCTCGTGAGAAGGCGCCTTGTTTGTTTCTCGAGGCCCCGACTTGGCCTCCTGAGATCCGGAATTTTTCTCAGTCAAGTGCATTTTGGAAGTCTTGTCTTCATTTCTGCTGTTCCGGTCTTTGAGAACAGCGGCAGTCAGGACAGGATTGCCGCAAACCTCTTTCTCCTCGGGGATTTCAATGAGGGACTCCATGGTTCTGGGGCGCTGCAGACCACCGGGGTACTTGATGGAGGGGTCTTTGAGTTTGTCCTCCAGTTGGGCAATGGGCTCGTACCATTCGTACGAGGGGCCGGCCTTTTGCTCGGGACCCGTTTGAATGTCAAAGTATGAGGCGGAGCGGTCGCCGTCGTCGGCCCGGTTTGAATCGAGGTCTCGGCGGTTGGCATCTTCCGGCCCGCCGGCCTCCTCCGCGACATTCTGCCGCACGTCCGGGCCTCTCAACGAAGACTTGAATTTGGGCCGATCCAGACTTTGATACATGGATCGCAGAGACTCTTGGCTGTGCCTGAGACTATTGTACTCCTGATAACTGAGTCTTTTCTGCCGCATCTCGTCCAAGCGGGACTTGATGTCCCTGGATCTGTTGTTGATCCCTTGCGGCTGGTGGTCGTTCAGGACCGCGCGGCTGCCGTATGGCGACGTCAGCGGCGACAAGGCGTCGCACGATCCGTCAAGGTTCACCTGGCTGTTCAGGTACGTGTCCATCTTCCACCTGTGGAGGGAGGTCTCAGAGTTGAAAGGGATCAGATTCTGGTCCGGGCCGTATCGGCCTTGGTGTCGAACATGCTGGTGAGACATCCTGGTGGGCGCCAGCAGACTCGAGCCGGCCCTGTCGGGAACAACGGGCGCTCCGACGTCTCTGGTCCCCATCCTGAGCCGAGTCATGGGGTTCAACGTCTGCAGGTCTCCACCAAAACTGTGGCCCCTTGTCATGTGGTCGGAAAAGTGGGACAGATGTAGGCGGTCCTGTACGCTGAGGCCCCTGGTCAAGAACTCGTCCTGAGCCAAAGCCCTCAAACCGCGAGTCCCTCGGGATCTCACGTGAAGTTGATGCAGCGAAAGTTGGCTGGAGTTTGGACTGCGCAGCGGCGCCGCGTCTCTCAGGTACTCCACGTGCGACCGCTCCTTGTGCAGCGCTTCGGGGACGGTCGAGCGAGCGTAGAGGCGGCGGAACTCTTCGTCGTAGGAGCTCACCAGCTGACCGGTGACCACCAGTACCATGCTCACGTTGATCTTCTCAAAGGACCACGTGTAGCTGGAAGAAAGCCGGTCTGATTTTACATCGCGACACAAAACGGTCAGAAATATCGTTTGCATTGTTTGCACTGTTGGCACGCGAGCAAGGCGCTCAATTCTCACCTGTAGGTTCCGTACAAAACGCTGCGGCAGTCCACCAGGATGAATCGCTGCTCCAAGCCGCCGTGAAACTTGATGCCGGACTGGCAGCGATACTGCTGACCCCTCACCGTCCGCACGCGAATGTTCTGATAGCGACAAGTGGAACGCCTCGATAAGCCCGGTTGCATTTTTGCGACCCGTGAGGAGCGAGAAGCCACAGCCGATCGCATTTCTTCGTGCCCGAGTCCCGCCGACTGCGCCGCGTTCGCTTCTGCGCAAACGGCATCCGCCTCGGCGAGCAAAGCGCGAATGTCAAAGGACAATGTCTGTCAGAGTTATACGCGGACAAGTTTGAACAAAAGAACCCGACTCAAGGAAGGTTGTTGCTGCAGTCCGGCGGGAGTGGATCTCTCAGGGCAAACGGCGGGCAGTTGCTCCGCGATCACACTCAAAGTCCCTCGTGTTCCTCGTCGGTCTTTTATTGTTTACGTATGCAAAATACAAGAAAGACACTGCCCCCGATATTTGCATACCACGCCCCCCCGCCGGGCCCCTCGGTCTGCGATGCGATGAGCTTTTGTCAAGCTTTGAACCGCAGATACTTTTCACGCCGTCTCTCACGGTTAACAAATCGCAGACTTCGCAGATAACAGATGGTCGCCGGGGCCGCAACCGGTTCTCAGACCGTGCTTTGATGTTCTGAAACACTCCGTTCCTAAACTGTTGACTGAGTCCAGCCTTCTGCTATTTGTTTGCACTCTTGCGGTAATGTGCTGACTGTGGATTCCAAGATCCCTCCGTCCGGACGGCCTGAACTTTAAACTTGATATCGTTCTCTTTGTAGATTCCTCGAACAATGTCGTTGAGAGGAGGCGGCGTGTCTCCATGCAGCCGCGGATTGTCGGGCCTCGGCGGAGGTCCTTCCCTCAAGACCAAACGCGCCGCCTGACGTTTGATCGAAACCGAGGGCTGAGAGCAAGCAGTGTTTGTTCTACCGCCGTCGACGTTGCCCGACAGGAAAATCCGGACGCGGCGCAAATTAAGGCCGAGCCTTCATCTTGGCCTTTTTTTTTCACGATCAAACTCGCGCGGCGCAATGGAGGAGATGTGATCGCGTGACCGACGGCGTCACCTTGCCCGAGTTCGGAGAGGCTGCGAAATTCGCGGGGCTCCGGGAGCGCTGCTTTTTCCTTTCAGGTTCATTTTGCCCGTTTCCAAAACAAACGCGTCCTCATCATTTTCTACGAAACGTGAAGGACGAGAAGGAGAAGAATTGTGGCACGTCTGTGAAGTCGGAATGTCTGCATTCGGTTGGGGAAAATTCAACCCCCAAGCCAGTTTCTGTTCGCGCCATGAAATTTGGTAGACGTGTCTGTCATTAGTAGAGCGCCCCCCCCCACCTCCACCCCCACGAAAAGACATAGGAATTCTGCAATTTTGGTTTGAAGCCGCCACCTTAGGTGTCCATTTGCTTATTTTGGCAAAAATCTTGAAATTCATCTGACGATTTTGAAAATTCAGACGGCAAATCCAGGTTGCCTTAGCGACATGAAATTTGGTAGACGTGTCAATCATGATTTTTTTTTTTTTTTTAAACAATTCACCTTCCGATGACATCAAAGATGTCAGCCCTGTGACCATTTTCACTGGCAACAAGAAATTTGGTCGACGCGCCCCCAGCCAAGTGTTACTCGTGTGCGCTTTGTCGTGTGTCGGGACGCCTGTCAATCAAGTTGCCTTTGATTGTCGACCGACAGCGGCGCTTGTTACCTTGAGGTCTTGGATGTTGACGCCCGCCCTGCGCGACATGGCGTGGAAGCTGCCAAAGTGGCCCTCGTCCAGCAGGATGTAGACCACCACCCCCCGCAGCGTGGCGCCCAGCACCTCCTTGAAAATGTCCACGTCGGTGAAGACGTCCATCGCGATGGCGACCACCTACAAACTCAAAGCGAGCGTGTCAAGCCCATCTTGAATAAAGTCATTCATAAAAGAATCCATTTGTTCCACATGTATTACTGGCTTATAAGCGCTCTGAAAAGGACTTCTTGGTTTCAATCAACTCGATGGCACATCGACGAGCTGATTGCAAACTCTGAAAAGTGGACCTTCGTGTTTCATAAACTTCACTGCTGAAATGCTCTCAAATGTGGAAGTTCTTTTGTAATAAACGGTCTGTTAAACATTTATTACGTGTTCCCAGGCTCCAAGAAAGAGATGTCGATATGAGAAAAAAAATGTAATGAACTGATTACTAAACAATTAAGATTTCGGAAACTGGTTTTTTTTTTTTGTGTGTGTTTTTACGGCGATTCGATCAGTCCGAATTCAAAAGTTGAACTTTGTTCTGTCGAACCTGCTCGCGTTAGACACGACCACGCGAGCGCTGTCATCTAAACCGCAGAGGGAGCCGGTGCCCTCACCTGCTTGGCGTCCTGGATCTGCTTACGGACCACCTCCTTGATGGTGGGCGTGTTGGCCCTGGGCGGCTGGAAAAGTAAACTGATGCTGGTGTCCTGGTCCTCCGGGGCCGTCTCGGGCCAGCCCAGGTCCAGGTCGGGCACCTCCTCATCCGACTCCTGCGGGAAGTAGGTGGAAGGGCCCGGCCTGCCTCCGGGGCGCCGCCCCTCCGCGTCAACGTCGTCGTTGTCGTCGTCCTCCGCCGGGGGGGGCTCGGCGCTCTCCAGGATGAAGCGGATCTCCTTCTCGGACAGGAAGTGGTTGATTTGCTCGGCCTGGAGGAAGTCGTCATAGGCATCCTTGCCGCCGCAGAGCAACGCGTAGATGGCCAGACGGTAGGTCTCCTTGTAGTGAGGATGGATGTAAGGAGGAGGATCGTTGTCCTTCAGAGCAGAAAAGTCCGACCACACCGACTCCCTGGATGTCATCGCTTTCCGGCAGGTGTCCAACCTTCTCAGTCTCAAAGTCTACTCCTCGGGGTCCACGCTGTCCACCGAATCGGAAAGTCCACTCGCTTCTTCTCAAGTCCACAAGTGCACTTGAGAAGGACTACATTTTTCGATGTCAGCAAGTGTCAATGTTGCAACTCGACAAGTTCTCTCGACAAAGGGGCCACGAGTCCACCGTCTTTAAGTCCACTTTACCGACTCCATCGAGACTTCCAGCCCACTCCCCCGAGTCTACAATCTTTCAACGAGTTCACTCCGCCAAGTCTGCTCGGGCACTATTACAGTTCTATCGAGTCTGCAAGTCCACTTCATCGGGTGTACATGTCTACTCGTCCTTGGCCTCGAGTCGACTTCTCATCGTCGGCAAGTTCACTCTTGCGAGTGTTAACTGTCCGGGTCAACAAGGCTTCCATGCCAAGTCCACAAGTCCCCTCTGAAAGGGCTACAATCTTCCAAGTGGACGGTTGTTGTCCATCATGTGCCCTTTAAGTCTGCGAGACTCCCGTGTCTATCTTGTCTGCAAGTTCACCCCACAAAGGTGACGGACGATTGTTCCGGCCGGCAAGTTTACAAGTCTACTCCTTCAAGTCTTAACTCCACCAAGTCTGCTCGGGCACGCTGTGAAATATGCGCGGTGCTCCACCGTCAAGGCCGCATCCCTCGTCCGGGTAAGTACACTCATGCCAGGACACGCGTCCTGTCGACCACACGTACGTATGTAGATACGTTTTAGTTGTCGTCCGACCAGAGTAAAATGGTGTTTTTCCCAGAAAAAAAAAAAAATGAAATTGTTCCTCAGGAAAAAGCGTTTGTGAAGTTGTACGTTTTAAGATTCGCTAAAGTCAAAGTCCTGCTTTCCCAGAAAAAGTCTACAGGTCGACAAGTCCACTCCAGCAAATCAATAGTTCTTCAAGTTCACTTTTTGAATCCTCCAAGTCCAGGTTCCAAAGTCAAGTCAGGCAAAGCCACGAGTCCATTCTACCAAGTTACAGGTCGACCCCTCCAAGGCCAGACGTCCATACTTCCATGCTTGAAGTCTCAGAGTCCCTCGTTTGATGTCGAAGATGACGAAGTTGCGCTCACATGGTTGTCATCCGCAAGAATGAGTTCCGTGGTGTTGGGATTCCAGTTGCTTTCTTCTTCGTTTTCTTCTTGTCTTTTTTTTTTTTCTTTTTTGCGGACGTTAAGCTAAACCGGTCGCTAATACGTTGAGCAAAGACGCCAGAACCGGTCGGTCCAGCGTGAGTAAACAACGCGGGGCGAGTCTTTCCCTGGAACACACGCACACACACACACACACACACACACACACACACACACACACACACACACACACACACACACACACACACACACACACACACACACACGGTACTACTTGCCAGAACTTATCTTTCGTTTGGGTCCAACTGGGTTCGTCTTAGCTGGGGGGAATTAGCAGAGTGCTGACGTCAAGTCCCGCATGGCTTCCCGCGACCGAGGTCGTGGATCACAACCTGTTGTACCTGCTACCCAAACACACACGCGAACAAGCCTCGCCCGGGGCTCTACCGGGAGCAGGTTTGTTCAGCTGGTTGGCGGGCCTTACAAATGACGCCACAAAACAAAAACCAAGACCAGGTCCATCCGTCAGAGCCAAGGTTTATTAAGGGAGGAAAGCAGGAAGGGAATCTTTCTGATTACACATCCCCAGAATAGAAAAGGGCAGGAAGCTACAAAGTGGCAGACTTTTTTCGTTGTGGCCACGAAATGGTATATCGTGCACACAAAAGGCAACGTGGTGGCCACAAAATGGACACGTGTGGCCATAAAGTACGACATGTGCTCGGTCGACAATTTCCAGAGCCCACTCGACCGGGGTTCCCATCAAATCCTCTTCCGCGTCCGCTCTAGCAGGTGTACGATCTTCGAAGTCGGCCATGCCGAGTCCACTCTCGAAGGGCTGTAACTGTCCAAGTCTAGTCCTCAAAGCCCTCGCCGGGTTACTGCGGGACACTTGTGGCCACCCAAAAATAATGTGTGGCCACAAAGTTAGTATCGCGTGCACACAAAAGACGCATTGGTGGCCACAAAGTAGGATCATGGCCGGACAAAATGTTCAATTGTGGCTACAAAATACTGACTTGTGAGCAAAAAATACGACACTGTGACCACAAAAATGTCTGTTCGGCCAGTGGGCATCACAGCCAGCACCACAAAAACCAAGACCGGGTCAATACGTCAGCGCCATTGTTGATGGAAGGAATATTTTGCTTCACACCTCCCCAAAAAAGAAAAAAAAAAGCATATTGTCGATATATCTAGTGGGCACAAAAGGCTAATTTGTGGCCGTGTCACTTGACTTGGTTGTTTAATTTCAACCACAAAACAAACAAACAAACAAAAAAAAAACTATTTGTATCGCAGGTCTCGCTTTAGTGCTGAAAACTTCCACCCCCCCACCAAAAACCCAAGAAGTGCTAAAAACCACGCTGAGACCACCCCCCCCTGAGCATTCCGCTAGCGCTAGCTTTTCAACGTATCAAGTCACATTGCAAATCTCTTCAAGACACCATAAAAGTTCACTTTTTCTCTTTCTGTTTCCCAGTGAGCAATTTCATGCGGATGCTAAACACCCTCACCACCTTCCTCGGCGAGATCGGAGACTTCCTGAATCTGGGCTGTGGCGGCAACTTCATAATGGGGGCCCGGGGGACATTTCCAAGGGCGATTTGGGGAGTCGGGTGGGGAATTTGGGGGTGAGTGGGAGATTTCACGGCGCGGGGTGGGTGACAACAGGGCCCAGGGTGGGCCTGGGTGGGTCACGTTCAGGATGACGAGAGGGGGAGGGAACTTTTGGTGTCAGGGTATTTGGGGGGAAAATTTGTCGGAAATTTGGGGGGCAAGGGGGTGGGGGAGCAGACTGTGGAACATTCCTCAGGAAGTCAGAAACTTCAAGTCATGATTTGGGGGCCGGGGTAGGTGATTGCCAGGCCAAGAAAGGGACTTGGGGGCTGTCTTGGGGCACAATCTACCTCCCAGGAGAGACGGGAAAATTCTTTAATCTGGACAGCGTGGGTGGGTTGATACTAGGGAGTTGGGGACTTTGGTATGAGTCAGGCTACGCGTCAGATAATCGAAGGATGGAATCTGAGACATTCCCAAGGGAGTTTTGGATTTCAAACCTGGACATTTATGGGTTGGGAGTTTTTGAGGCTAGGGGAAGGGGATTTTAGGGTCGGGGTGGTCCACCAACTACTTCCCGGGTGGGGTTGGGGACTTCATGGATCTGGACGGAGTGGGGGACTTGACACCGGGGGTC
>CAAKHF010020373.1:46576-66839 GCA_901007745.1 Hippocampus kuda | reverse complement strand
GGGGGGGTGGCCGCGCGGGGGGGGGGGGGGGGGGGGGGGGGGGGGGGGCGACCACGCACGGGATCATGGGCTAGCAACGGTGGCCTCTTGGCAGGTTCGCTAATTGGCAGGTCGAGCCGCTCACGTGGCTTGCGCTCAAGCCTGCGGTGTGCAAAAACTACTGACGAGCGTCATGACGCAAATCTAGAAACCACATCCACTATGTATCACAAAAAAAAAAAAGAGTACAAAGAAAGTACAAAAGTACAAAAGGTTAAAAAAACCAAGAGACAAAGTCAACACCCTCCAAAACACGTGGCTGACATCTTGAAAAACGACAGCACGAAGCGACAAGCGCCACGCACCGCTACAAAGACAGAGCTCAAACGCCACAGTCAGGAACTACGAAAAATGAACCAACAACACTGACACACAATCAATGGACAACCAGGATGAACAACGACAAAACGCAGAAGTGTTGATCATATCAAATCCTGCGGCGCTGTCAATGTAGCGCGTTCAAACAAACAAACCAATTCACTTCAAATTCGGTCAAATTTTGAAGTGAAAAAAAAAAACCCCAAACAAACAAACAAACAAAAAAAACAGTACTTGTGTTTCCACGTAGTCTTCATCTCCTCCGTGTAGTAGTTCATGTAGCACTGCAGACGGATGCCCTCCGGAGTACACTGGAGCACCATCTCGGAGGCCGATTCGCCTGGAACGCAAAATCCTGCTCATGGCGTACTTTATATTCGACACGCTATTTAATATACTGTCGGCTCTCAAACGTGCTCTGTGCTAGCTCGGGTGAGGCTGGTGCGACACAGTGGGGATGGATTTAAGACCGGACCAAAGGCAAAAACAAAGACAAAAAGAAAAACAAAAAACACTCTGAGTTCTGCCGTTGGCTAAGCTGCAGCGAGGGATCCTGGAAGTCATTTTCAAGTAAAAAGGAAAGCCTTTCCATTGTTGAATAGGCTTTGTAAAGCGTTGTGGACAAATTGGATTTCTCATTTGTTGGACCGCAGTGGGCTTTCCATCCAAATGTTGTGAAGCAAATGTCGTGAAAATACGCCAAACCAACAGCCGATTTCCGCCCGTTTCCATTTGTTTGGATTTTGCAAATGATGAGAGGGGAGGAGAGCGCCAGCGCCGTGAGATGACGGCATACGAGAGCGCCTCCCTGCCGCAAAGACACTCGGCTGCCTGTCAACCAACGCCAGCACGGCAAATACGAGCTTATACGGGCTGCATCATGCTCATCGTGATCACATGCGCCGCGGTATCGAGTGCGGACCCACCGGCGATCCTGGCGAGGGCGTTGATGATGTCATCAAAGACTACAAAGGAAGGAGAGAAATTTGTGTCAAACGCCAGGCACGAAGAACAGGATCCCCAAGTGGAACACCGACGGGAAGTACCTTGCCCCGAGATGTCGTAGGTGGACGTGTCCTTCCCGCGCTCGTCTCCGATCACGGCCTTGTACACGCCCTGATCCTTCCTGGAGAACTGCAATCGATTGCTCAATCAATCCATCGGTCGGTCGATACACGGGCGGATACGATGAACGTGGCCGCCGGACCCTCACCTGCGGGATGGGAAGGGTGCAGGCTCCCGACATGACGTTGGGCGGAGTTTCCGGAACCATCGCCTCGTCGTCTTTGTACCAGTGGAAGGCGGTCTCCTTTTTCACGTTGGCCACCTGGGAAGAGACACGCCCGCGCACGGGTGGATCGCCGCGACGCAAGACAAAGCCACAAAGGCAAGAAAGGCCGGGCTGACCTTGCAGGCCAGCATCACGCCGCAGTCCTCGGTCACGGCGAAAGACAGGTACTCGGAGAAATGGGCACCTGCAAAGGGGAGAAAACCACGTGAACCGCTCGGAAAAACGAGAGCCACCAAAATGAGGTCGGTGAGAGGCATCGTCAAAAACGCGAAACAAATATTTCAAGACAAAGTAACCATTCAAATGTTCTGCCCGCAGCGTGAAGGGACCAAAAAAGAAGTTCCTTCATCCATTTTCTATTTCTAAAATTAATCCACCGATTAATCGTTTTTCAGAATTCTATTCTGTCTATTCTGACGGACCACAAAAAAATCCCTTTCAGTCGCGTCCACTGTGAGCAACTCCCAAATGATGAGGACAACCCCCCCCACCCCCACCTCCCTAAAAAAACAAAAAACCGAAATACCAAACGACAAAATTGACAAAAACATCACAAAGAGCTGGAAAACAAAATGTCAAATTCTCTAAACAACCGCACGATCAATGACAAAGCAAAGTGCCCAACCCTGGTAGCTCACCTTGCTTCCTGACAAAGTCTCTCCTCTGCAACTCGGCTTCCTTCAGAGCAGCCAGGAACACTGCACGCACAAAGCCAAAGAACAAGCGTCAGCGTCTGTGCCGACACGAGCGCGGCGAGCGGTTGCGGCTGCGGCTTTACCATCTCCGACCAGGACCAGGGAGCTCTGTGTTTTGGCCTTGCCGTCGTGGATTTGCACCGTGTAGGTGCCCTCGCTCTCCCGGGTGAAATTCTCCACCATCATCTGGATGACGCCCGTGGACGCGTCGTGGCTTATCTTGCGGCCCTGCGACAAATGCGGACGGACTGACGCACATTGAAAAGTCTCACGGACTCACACCCGCAAGTCGGCCATTTTGGTCTGAAGCAACCACTTTGGCAGAATTCCACAAGCCTTCAAGGACTGACTCCTCCCAGAGATTTGGGCAGACCAAATTTGGATTTTTCTTTTTCTTCCTCAGCAACATGAAATCGTGATTCTCATTATTTCCACGCCGCTTACCTCACCGCTGGTCATCTCCTCGTCGTTGACGACGAACCTGTACGTCACGGCGGGCGTCAGCTTGACGGCCTGCACCCAGAAGCGCACGTGGCCTTTCTCCAGGACCTCGTAGTTCAGGCCGTGCTTGAGTGGGACGACTGCAAGGAGGAGACAAATTTTCCTCATGGTCGGGTTTCGAGTGACTCCCAAGTCACTGTGGAAAAAAGTCAAGCCGGTTGATTCGAGTGGCCGTTCATTTTAAAGCAAGAAGGGTCATGCCGCCACTTGGGCTTGGCAAGTCACGCGGCCCTGCTCAATCACGACATTTATTGGCACGGACACTCAGTATCTGTACTTGCAAGTCAAATTCAAGTTTTGGTCCTCAAACGGATGACGTTGCACCCTCCGGTCGGCGGTGCGCGACGCTCTGATACTCACCGGGGTTCCTGATGGCGTTGCTGAGTTCCAGCATGGAGTTGAGCGCTGCGGGGCAAAGACAACCAAGGTGAAGGGAGAAGCTTTGGATCGGTCAGAGGATGACGGCCCTGTCATGGCGTACCGTCCTCGGTGAGCGTGTGGCTGGCAGAAACGCCGTCGGTGTCGGTGACCAGCACGGAGTAGCGGCCCAGATCGTCTTTGTCGGGGTTCAGGAAACTCAGTCTGGAACTAAAAGAGGCCAACGGTGTTCCCGGCATACTCGAGACTCGTGGATTCACATACGGCATGTTTCAGTTTTGCTTTGGTGCCAAGGAATTACAGGACGTTGAACTGAGTGCAGAAGCTCACGTGCGTCCTTTGGTGGTGACGGAGACGCGAGGGCATTCGCCGATGGGCTTGTAGTTCTTGGACCACACGAAGGCAGAGGCGGGGCTGACGTCGCTGGCCTCCAGGGACAGGAAGACGTCACCCGTTTCCTCATCCACACCGGCCACGATCTCCTTCGTGCCTGGAGACGCGAGCGAGCGGCGTCGAGGCGGACCTGCTCAGCGGAGCCTACAAAGACCGCCGGAGGCATTACCTGGAGGAGGTCTGGCGCAGACAGCCTCGGTCACCAGGGAGGGTCTACCGATGCCGTGAGTGTTGACGGCACGAACCCGGAACACGTACCACTCGCCCTCCTCCAGACCGCTCACCTGAAGGACAAAGTCCAGCTTGTTGCTCTCGTTTGTCCCACATCTTAGGACATTTTGTTTGCTTCGGTTCAGTGTCCTACACGATGACAAGGGGCACCTTACCCGGAGGACGCATAAAAAGCAGAAGCGCAATGTGGCGCCTGTGGGACGTTGCTACACAGCTAGTTTTTTGTTTTACAAAAGCGGTGGAAGGTGCCAAAGTTACTGTTTTGCCCCTCGCCCCTTTTGCGTGTCTTCGGTCTGCTCTGAGGCCTTCTCCTGGTTGGAGGTACCCAGAGTAGCTTCTCAGGGAGGCATCTGCAAAAGAGGCCTGCACCACCTCAACTCCTCATGACGTTCTGCCACGAGTCACTCCCTACGCGCAAAGTCCTCAACCTATCTCTAAGGCACCCCGCAGAGATGCCACAACCACCTCACCAAGTTCCTCAACAGAGCCCCGACAAAGCCGCTTGTATTCACAATCTTGACCTTTGGGTCACGACCAAAAGATGAGGGTCAAGGTGATCACGTTGATTGACCAAGACCGGACATCCGACAGGTGTTGCCGATCTCATTTGGATGAATCCCAGAGAACCCCCATCAAACCCTATAATCCGTGGCAAACAACCATCGGATCTTCAGGTGACCAGATTGGACCGAGCCCTCCGCACTCTGGCTGGTATCTCACCTGCATGTAGCGCTGAGTGATGGCGTTCTCGTTCAGGGCGACAAAATCGCAAGAGCCCTTCTTGGCCATGTCCACAAAGTACCCGGAGACAGCGCTTGACCCAGTGTAGACCGGAGCTTTCCAAACCAGGACCAGGGAATGACTACGGACCTCGCTGAAGGTCAGGTCATAAGCTGGACCTTGGGCAGAGGAAAAAAAAAAACACACCGCAAATTTGCATTCGAGCTCGCAATGGCACGAGGGGCGATGGAAACAGGAACACGACGGCGAGGCTTCCCCAAAACGGACTCACCTGGCTGCTCCGTGGTCCACGCCTCACACTTCATCGGCAGACTGGGGGCCGAGGGCACGCCCACGCCTGCCATGTTGGCCGCTTGAACTTTGAACTCATAGAAGGTCCCTTCAGTCAGATTATCCACCTAAGGAACGGCAATAGAACTTCCTTCTTAGACTGTGGTCGATCGGAGAAAAGATCAAGAGAAGTTCTTTGTCAAAAGCAACGGTCGCTCGATGGAGGTACAAACGATACCACATAGTCATTTATTGCTAAAGATTTCGAGGGTCCTCAAGCTTCGTCTCGCAGACTCCAGTTACGCCCCGTCGGTCGCGATACAACGGTGCCACGGGGGTCCCGGACACTCACCGTGCACACTGGGTCCACGATGGCGCCCACATTGACCTCTTTCCAGACCAGGGTGTCGACGTCTCGTCTGTCCACGTAGTAGGCACTGATCTTGGAGCCGCCGCAGCTCTTGGGGCTGCTCCAGGACACCGTCATGGAGGAGCCGTCGCAGTTCAGCAGGCTGATGCCGTAGGGGGCGCTGGGGGGGGCTGCCGCAAAAGTGACGGTCAGTGGTTTGAAGCAGGCGGGGCCTTCGGTGGGGACTTACTTGACCGAAACCATCTGTTAACGCCACCGCTGTCGCGTTGCGATCACAGGGAGGAAAAAAACAAACGCCCGTACTATACGACACTACCAATTGTTGTACGTACAAAGTCGTACAGCGGTGTGTCTTGGGATACGAGTTCCATTTGTTCCGTCGCCACACCCGTGTGTCTCAAAACACTTGAAACTCAAAAGAGTTTACCAATGGGAAAGGATGAAAATGCAAACAATCCGTTCTAAAAAGGTTGGTGGATGAGTCGTGAGTGCATCCGTGTTACACAAAGCTGCAAATGTGACTTGTGACGAGGACAATAAAACACGTGAAGGAGGAGGTGGTGGGCAGATGAAGGCAGGGGGCGGTGGAGGGTTCCGCACACACATTTTATACATACCATACTCAAACCCCCCACCTGGCAGAACAGTAGAATAGCATATAACACGAAAGTATGAAAGGGAAACCGAGCGGTTTGTGGTCCAAACTTCGGAGCGGTGCTCACCCAGGGCCGGCTCCACCGCGATGGGTCCCGACTCCTGGGACTCTTCGCTCAGGCCGAAAACGTTGACGGCTTGCACCCGAAACACGTAGGTCTCCCCCGGCGTGAGGCCATGCACCACAAACCTGGAAAGATGCAACCCCTCGTGTGGAAGACAGTTTCACATGATTCACACTTTGTACTTGTGGTATTAGCATATAAGCATTTGAAACATGAGAATTGCTAGTGGTAAAGCTCGCTAATTGGCAAACTTTGATCACATTTGTCGTTTCCTCTGGTTGTTGTTGGGACGTACCGCTTTCTGTTTAACACGATGGAAATTAGCAAGAGCAGATGGAAGAGCTAACTGGCTAACTGCATCTACCCTGACATCAGACACGTTGCTGCCGAGGTGCACTGTGGAAAACTGTCTCTCTCAGTTGGTTTGTGATGAAAAAAATGGCCTCACCGTTAGCGATAGCGCACAGAAGTGGGACGCTAGCGGGGACGTGCGCTAACCAGCTAATTCAGTCAACATGAGTTTTCGTTTGGGAACATAGCCAAGCAGAAAGGTTGGCTGTGCCGTTTACTCGGGTCGCCTTTGAGACAGAGCGCTAAGACGGTTGCTAGTTAGCGTTAGTATTAGCCTGAGGGGCTCAGAAAAGAGGCACAATAATAAAAGGACCTGTTGAGTTTGAACGGTTTGTGGTTGCAGGCGAACCAGTCCTTGCTGCCCACCGCACGGGCGTCGATGTAGTAGCCCATCAGGCCTTGCTGTCCGTGCGTGGGCGGCTCCCACTGGACGAAGACGGACGATTTGGTGTTCCGGGTTGCGACCGGTTGCCCGGGAGCGGACGCCACGCCTGTTTGTTGGGAGAGACGGGCAGAAGCCGTTAGCGACGGGGCGGCGAACCAGGCGCGGACGTTGAACGTTGGGTCCAGGGAAGGGTGCCTCATTCACAGTGTGTGAGTTGACAACCACAACAACAACAACAACACTTTTCTTGCCTCTTGCAAAATTGAGTGACTACAACATGACCCGGGTCACGTCGCGGTAGCAAATGATCACTCCTCATCGCTCATGATGAACCCCGGCAGGGAGCCATTTCATTGTGAAATTTGATCCCCCTTTGGGCCAATTTGACCAGCAGATGATGAGGCTTAATGTGCAAGGTGCTCAGGAGGAGGACACGCGTGAAACCTGTCGCAGGTCAAAGTGAATCAAAATGCCCCGATACGTACCAACAGGCAGCGCGCAACCTGCAACACAAGGGCTCACATCGTCAGCGACTCTACACGAGAGGATGTGGATAAGGTAGCGCGTATGGGCCGCCCTTACCGTCCCGGTCGGCCTTCCTCACCGGCTCCGAGGGCTCCGAGGCCCGCCCGACACCATATGCGTTGTACGCAAACACCCGGAAGAGGTGAGCGCCCTCGTCGGGCAAATGGAAGACGGCCAAACGGGGCGAGCGAAGCTCCACGCTGGCGTGGACGCGATGCCACGCCTCACGGGGGCCACCGGGGCCACCGACGGCGACGGCAGCTGAACACTGAGGCACACCACACGCACGACAATAAGACCTTGGACTTGTTTGCAACAGAGGGCCTTTGGCGAACAAAAGACTGATCGGGATCGGCTTGTGATTAGGTCAGGGGTGTCCAAAGTTTTTTTGGTGGGGGCCCAATACATAAAAATAGGCAAAGGTTCGGGCCATGAGAGGTGACACATGCTCGTTCGGTGCCTGTGTACGACGCGGAGCTCCGATGCTTGGTCTCATCGTGCCGACGGACATTATACTCCTTCATCACGGCAAAATCTTCGTCGTAAATCGAACAGACACGCTTTCCTTTGATTTCTTGGAAGAAATATTCATTTTCCCACCGTGTTTGAAATCTTCTGCACTCACTCGCTATCTTTCGTTTCTTCGGTGCCGCCATTTCTGGTGACTTGTGGTCAATGTTTTTCTTTGCTTCATTTTGTTTAGCGGAGAAGCACCTTTTCCCTTACTGGCTCCATCTAGTGTTGAAACTGAGGAGTTCAACAGAGTTTAGCTTGAGCGCCACGTGCGGGCCATATTCAACTATATTTTCTGAATTTGCTTCGGGCCAATAAAAACAACCTCCCGGGCCGTGGTTGGCCCGCGGGCCGTAGTTTGGACACCACCAATCTACAGGCTTTTTGAGAGAAAGGGACATTGATTCACAGCTATCGTTTAGTTTTTGGGTTTTTTTGTTAAATCAAAAGACCGATGGAGATCTCTTTGTGCTCAAGTGACGTTGTGAAGAAAGGACTTGGATTTGAAAGCTGTGCTTTCGCTTGACTGCTCTTTGACGCTGAACGTGCTGCTTTCGTTCCTTAATCGCGACAGCATCGAATCGCATGCAGCAGGTCTCGCGCAAATGACCGAATGATTCGCATGTTGATGTAAGTTCCTTCTGTCCAGGTCGTGCCCAAGCGGCAGGGGAGCACCGACGCATGCTAACTGTAGCACGTTCAAATTCTAAATTGCACTTGAGTGCTGCACAAAGCCCCCCCCCCTAGAATTTGGACTGAATGCGACACCGTGAACGAATGAATGAAAGAATGATGTCTCGTTTCTGTCTTGTCCATGTTTGATGTGACCTGAAATGAAATGATTCGGCTCTGATGTTTGGAGCAGATTGACAGGCGGCGCGGGCACCCGCAGCGGCTCCTCTTGTCTGTTTAAGAGGGAGGAAATTTCATCCGTGCTGCACATTTGACAATAAAGTTGTACTTGACTTGACTTGAGAAGGACTTTGCTTTGTATTTCTGGACGCGACCCACTTTGTCCACAAAAGATTTGGGGATTTTCTCTTTGTGACGGAGGGACTTTGGTTCACGAAGGACTTGGACTTGGATGGTCGACTCGTGCCCGACTGAGGTTATGTGAACACGGGACTTTGATTTGGATCTTCTAATTTGGACCAGCCGACTTTTTGGTGAGAACTCGTCCCATCGGCAGCGCATCAGAGCAGCGGCGCGTCCCGCCGCCTCCCCAGCGCAACCGCGCGTCTCCACAAAGAAGCTGACACACATGCACGCACGCACACACCTTCTCCACGACGTAGCAGAGCGGCGCCGGTCCGCGCCGGCTGGGCGGCGTCCAGCTGAGCACCACGTGCGTTTGGTAAATCTCGGACGCGTGCACGTCGCCGGGGGGGCCGGGAACCGTCGCCTGGCCTACGAACGAACGGCGGATGCCTGAGGAGTTGTGATGGCGGGCTCGAGGTGCGTTTTCGGGGTCAGTGGATTTTAAGTCAGGTGGATTCAAAGTGTGTGAAAGGTTGGCTTCGGGTGGATTGAAAGCGGGTTTAGTTTTGATTTCAGTGGGATTAGAATCGGGTCCGAGGTTGTTTGATGGTCAGCGAGAAGGCGGGCTGAGGTTGGTTGCAGGCTGGTTCGGTGTGGGTAGAAAAGAGCATTCAAGAATCTTGTACCTTCCGACTCACGATTCCTGGCGACAACGCGGTACTTCCCCTGGCTCTCAATCACTACGGGCGGGGGGAAAAAAAAAAAAAAATGGCGTCGGACCCTGGATTTGCCGTCCCTGCAATTACCTTGGGCGCCACCTTCCATCCTGGCGCTCTCGGCGGCATCGAGGGCCGCGACTGCGTCGGAGGGGCGCGAGGCCCTGCTGACGCCGGCGCCGTTCACGGCTCGCACGCGGAAGCGGTACGAGTGGCCCGCCTTCAGGTCGGCGACCGGGTACTTGCACACCTTCACCGGGGCGTCGTTGCACTGCATCCACGAGTCGCTCCCCGCTTCGCACCTGAAAAAAAAAAAAAAAAGAAAAGACATCAATAACATTAGCGCCACATGCTAACTGCCACGTCACGGGTGGGCCAACTTTTGCCCTCAAGGGCCACATTTGTTTATTTAAAACTCATTCACTCCCAAAGACGTTTTGCAACGTCTTTTCAGACTTGGTCTAGAATTGGCTGCTACTGAATGAGTTTTATTTCAAAATAAAAATAACGATAAGTGACTGGTGTCCACAATTTGGTTGAAATAATAAGATGCTCATTTTTTCCTCCTCTTCATCCTTTGCAATGAGTTGCAAAGTGTTCTCAGCCGATTATTTGGTGCAATTTAAAAATAGATGATCTATTTTAGCAACATTTTGTTTTATTTAATGAATTGCTCGATGAAATAGTTTGTAAATGTTTCTGGAGTGTTGGTATTTGTGAAAGTATGTGAGTTGTCATCCATAAATTAAGTTTAATTTAAACGTTTTTTTTTTTTTTTTTTACATTCGCCATTATTTAGGTATTTTATGTACAATTGTTGATTTGACAATGGCACAACGATCATTCTAAACATTCAATCTTATTATTTATGACTCATCGAACTGAACAACTGAAAAGTGATTTTTGAAAAATTCGACTCATATTGTGTATTTTACATTTGAAAAAAAAAAAACGTTATAAAAGATCATCCGTGCCACTTTTTGAATGTGATTTAAAATGCATTTAATCATCAGACGGTAGGTCAAAAAATAAAAACTGAGAGTGAAAAAAGATGCTCATATGTTTGCATTTTACGTCAACTTAGTCGAGAAATCATGCGAACATTTCGAGCGAATGATTTCAAATTGATTTAACCAAAAAGTAAACGCATTGAACATCGTTTATTTGTGAATGTGTTATTTGTTTTGGTAGTGTTCACGGAAAATCTAATCAAATATTCGTGCAGACGAATTGAAAAAGGATCCAAACGAAGAAATACATTGACCTCCGTTTGCGCGACTGCTCAAAGGGGTCCCCGTGCTACACGCTCACGAACGAGAGCAAAGCCACCTGTCCACAAAGTAGCCGGTGATGGCCGCCTCGTTAACGGTGTTGGGCGGTTTCCAGGCAACCAGGACGTAGTCCGAGTTGATGTCGTAAGCCTTGACGCTGACGGGGGCTCCGGGCGCCCCGGCCACCGGCGGGGCGGCGTCTGGAGAGAGTCGAGTAGCGAATCAAAGGCCAGTCGGAAAACCGCCCCGAGGCCACACGACGCTTGATCGAATGCGAACGCGCTAACACGCAAGCACGGGCCACCTGAGACGAAGAGGTAGGCGCAGTGCTCGGAGGTGCCGTCTTTGGTGTAGACGCGGATGGTGTAGAGGCCCTCGTCGTCCTTGGCCAGGCGGGGCAGCGCCAGGCGGGCCACGCTGCCGGCCACCGACATGTCCACCAGGGGGCCGGGCTGCAAAAGTTTATCTGGACGAGAGGAGAAGAATTGCGGGCCGCCATGTGGGTCAGTCGTCGTGGACGGCGGGCACACTCATAAAACGACGTGTCAGAATCACCGAAATAAATTCCCACGGTTGCGGAATCATTGTGGAGGAAGGCGGCTCACCGTCTCGGTACCACTCGATGCAGGGTGGCAGGTTGGGGAGGTCGGGGACGACCACCAGGGTGCACAGCAGGCTGGCCGACTCGCCCTCCACGCCGAAGGTGACCGGGAAGCAATGCACCAGGCTCACCTCCAGCTTACTCGAGTGGGCCCCGCTCAGACGGGGGGCTGCAATTCGGCAAGACACAGACCACCACGCTGCGCAATCATCGGAGAGCGGAGCACTTGAAAACAACCACCGCTGAGCCGGGCGTGGAGCAAAAAGAAGTCATAACAAACAATCAACCGAGAACGAAGACCGTCGGAAGCTCAAAATCGAGTCTCGTGTGGAGTCAAAAGCCAAAGAATCAAAAGGAGTTTTTTTTTTTTGTTTCACGAGGCAAGCGGCGGCATTGTGGACCAACTGGAGACGCTTGCTGGAGGACTGGCTGACTCCACGGTCAGGTGCGTTCCGGGATCTCATCTTGAGAAAAGCGGTTTCGAAAGTGCCAACCGTGTAAGATTTCAAGTCAGCGTCCTCTTACCCAGACCGATCTGGCTGGACCACGCGCCTCCGCTTGCGCCTGCGCGGACACAAAAGTTGTCATCGCGTCAGAAGTTTCCTTTCGGGGGACATCAAGTGCGGCGCGTCGACTTACTCCTGACGGCGACCGCGGCCGCGCTGGTGGCTGTGCCGTGGGGGTTGGTGGCCACGGCGCTGTAATCGGCGGTGTCGCTCAGAAGGCACCTGAAAAATACATCCACCCGTGTTCAAAGGTACAAGTGACAGAGAATCGTTCAGGAGTGTGGAATCATCGTAAATGATCGGGCGGCAACGGCGGACGACCGGTTAGCATGGGTCCGATTCCGGGCCAACGCCTGCAAGGCTTTTTTCCGGCTACTCCGGTTTCCTCCCACATGACAAAAACATGCACGGCAGGTTAACCGAAGGCTCGAAATGGCCCCCGCGCCTTCATCGTGTTGGTGGAAGCGAACCTGCGCTTCTGACGATGGAGACGTTTCTTTCTTTTGGCTTGAAAATGACTTACCTTCACTCAAATGAAAGTTGTCACGATTGGGCCGGCCAGCTCAACTTGGCACATATTCTATCCAAACACGGCAGCCCGTGGTCAATTTGTGCGTGGCCCGTGGCATAGGTTAAAAATGACGGCGTTCCAATCGGCCCTCTTACGAGGGCACCTTCGTCACCTTGTTATGACCGAACGGCAGGGACCAGGGAGGTCCCGCCGAACGCATATTTGTGCGCGCGAGCTCGTTTGTGCTGTCGTACCTGCTAATGATCAAACTGTGGACTCCGTACTTGCTGTCAATCTTGTACTTCCCCGGAGCGCTCAGAGGGTCCACCGGGACGCCTCCTTTGTACCTGCACACAAGCACAACTCTTCTTCTACCTTGGCCTATCATGGCAGCACTCGGCGGGATCGTCGCAGGGCGCCGTGGAATGATGAGCACGCATCTCAGAAGAACGGCATTGTGGGAATCATTGTCAAAGCGGTGGACCAGCGACGGAAGGCTGCAGACCAATTCCACAGGTTGCGGAAATTGTCCTAAGATGAGTCGAGCGCGGCGGAATAATGGCAGCGTGTCTCCTCACGGAATGATGCGGAAGCGCGGCGCACGGCGAAATAAACGGTCGCGGGAGACGGCGTGCGGCGGCGCAAACTTGGACGGGAGAAAAGCTTGCGAGTGTCACCATCTGACGACGGGCATGGGGGTCCCCAGCACGGTGCAGAAGAGCTTGACGGACATCTTCTCCCACACGGTGTGAGGCCGCAGGGCCACGATGAAATCGGGCATGCGCGGGATTTCCCGCGGCAAATCCACTTTCCGGTACATCTTCTCCTTCACCTGACGCAGCAGACGCGTGCTTTGAGACGCAAGATCGCCATCCCGATTTGCTTTGCGGACGATAACGGACTGCCCTTGCCTCTCTGTCGATGGCCAGGCTATCCACTTGAGCCTTGGTGGCGATCCTCATCCTTTGGAGTTCCTCCTGGATGGCAGCCAAGCCCTTTTCCACTTTTCGACTCACTCGCTGGTACTCCTCAGTCTCTCCCATCTCCTCGCTAGTCCTGCGAGACCGCAAAAAAACAAACTTTTTCATCGACAAATGAATGGCAACTCATGTGGAGGAAATCGCATCGCAACCGGAGTCAACCGCTTCGTATTGTTTTGGGAGTGAGTCATCTCAGAAACGAAATGGACGATATGATGGTATCATGTTGTCGACGGACAACAGGGTTCATCGTACCGAAATTGGAGCGAATTGAAGGATATCGCACAGCAACTGCCGCGATCGCCATCGTATCCTCTGATCATTGGAGTCAGTCGTATGACATCATATTTGGAAGGAATTGTATCACACCCAACCGGAATTGGAGGGAATCGTATCGTATCGCGGCAGGAATAGCTTTTTTACGTCCTGCGACTGTATCGCACCGTCCGTGATATCGGACTTCCTTGACTCACTTGGTATTCGTGACGCTTCGTGACGTGACAAGAGACGCCTGTTTACATTTTATTCTTTTGTTTTATTTTGAATGTCAACACTGAAAGCAAAGTTGGCTCACTCGACTCGGGACTCGCTGAACGCAAGTCATGCTTACCCGCAAGCGGAAAGTGAAGCGTCGAGACTTACTGCCGCCTCGACCGCACGCAGTAGCAAAGGAGCAGAACGCCGGGGGATCCTGATGGCGGGCGGGCGCAGCCGGGTGTCGTCTTACGTCTGAGAATAGCGCGACGCGACGCGACGCGACTCGTGTCACCCTCACCTCTGCCGGAACACCGGGATGGTGTACGCTGCTTCCGCCATCGCCTCTGTGGCCGCGGCCTGCACCTGCCTCGCCGACTGGGAACGCGACTTTCTGCTGTTCGGGAGGAACAAAAAGTCAGCCGCGGTCATTTTTTTTGCCTCACCGCCGGTTGTCGTGGCAACTTCGGTTGTGACATGCCTCACGAGCAAGCGAACTGTACGCTCCAAGCACAGCATTTTATTTTGATTTTTTTTTTTTTTTTTTTTTTGCCACCAAAGGTCACTATGGGTGATGACGACCGAAAGAATGACATCTGGAATACATGTGGCCCTTCGAGATGAAGTGAGAAGCTCGGTCATGAGGGAGGGGCTCAGAGTCAAGCCGCTTCTCCTCCGCGTCGAGAGGAGCCAGAGGAGGCGGCTCGGGTATCCCATGAAAACGCCTCCCCGCTGAGATGTTCCGGGCAGGTCCTGCCGGCAGGAGGCCGCCCCGGAGAGACCATGTGAGGTGGCCCGGGAACACCTCGGGAAGAGCTGAAAGAAGTGGTTTGGGAGACGGAAGTCTGGGCTTCGCTGCCGAAGCTATTGCCCCCGCGGTAGAGGACGACAGTGTTGGACTACATGGAGCAAGATGTGTGCCTGGCAGTTGGTGTTCCAGTTGCTTGCGGTCAAAAGCGGGTCACCCTCAAGGAGGCGGCTAGGGGCCGGCGGCGGTGGCTGGAGTACATGACAACATGGCACCCCGCAGTGCCTCTCAGACCTCTACTTAAGCGGATAACCTCATGAAAAAGAAGGAAAAAAAACCCCCCGAGACACGGAAGCAATTGAGCATCAGCATTGGCTGATAAAACGTGTCGCTTTGCCAAATAATTCATGTCGACCGGTGAGGAGTCCGCGGAGGGTGCTGCTGGTGGAATCGCAATATCGTGTCGATGCGGAGAACGTGATGGAATCTTGCTCAATGTTATGAAATGAATTCAGAACTGGAACTTTTGCAGAATATCGCTCGAGCATCGCGGGCTCGCCGGAGAATGCTTGTGGTGAAAACGTCAAAGCACAAGATTTGGGTCGGCGTCTCTGCGGCTCGTCACGCAACGCCTCCGCTGCGGCGACGTGGACGCAGGCAAAAACAAGGACCAGAAACCGCGGCAACAAGTCAAGCGAAAGCCATCCCACCACGAGCTAAGCCAAAGCGCCAAAGCGGCAAGGGGCTCTCGGGCAAAAGCAGAAAGCTTAGCGTGAAGCTGAAGGCCGAAGGCGAGCGGGCTCGTGCCCTCACATGTGGTGGAACCTCCAAATTTGCACCACTGCGCCCTGACTAACAAAAAAAAAAGACGAGTGTGTCCAAGGCAAAGCCAAATTCAAGTTGAATTCCCGATTCAAGTTAAATCATGCAAGAATGTCTTGCCACACGTTTTAGGGCAATATGACTTTTGCATTTGTGGAATTAGAATGAAGCAGACACAAGGAAGCCAAAAAGTCCAAAGTTGTTTCAGTTGAATCAGAATGTCGGGTTCGGACTAGCGGAACCACATGCGACATATTATTGGAAAACGCTTTTTTTTGAAAAAAAAATAAAAATTTCATTTGCTGTATGATTGGAAAGCAAAGGCATCGCGGTCCTCCCATCGGATGACTGACTTTCTTCATATGCTCGAGCCCGATCCTCTTTTTCCATCGCTGCAACAAATTCGATTGGACCGCAGAGGTTCCACCGAGTGTTTTCGGACCACCTCAAACCATTTGGAGAATTTCGCTGAATGACCGAACCCGGCCAAAGTCTGCGTAGCGCACGCACGCCTGCCAATCCAACGCGGCCAAGCGGTGAGACGCAACGTCCCGGCGTACCTTTGCGCCGTCTGCAGCGAGACGACGCGCTTGCTGCTGTACTGATAAGCCAGATCGCTTTTCACTTGGCTGTGGCTCTTCCGCTTATACCAGGGAATGACTTTGGAAGCCATGACGGACAACGCTGGAAAGGGAGGAGGAGGCCTTGTGGGGGACCAAGGCAAGGAAGGGAAGGGACACCAAACATGAGTTAGCCATCACGTCGGCACCTGTCCTGCTGTCATATTTAAAAATATGACCAGGGAGTGCCGTCGGAAAAGGATTTTACAACGTGTATATATATATATATATATATATATATATATATATATGTATATATGACCAGAGGCCAGGAAGCTTTATATATATAATATATTAGTGCTGCCAAATGATTAAAATATTTCATTGAGATGAAATGTATAATTTCATAGTTAATTCAGAATTATCCGTAATTAATCACAGATTTTTATCTATTCTAAATTTTCTTTGATTTCTTTTTCTCCTATTTTTCCCATTTTTAATGCTCTCATCAACATGGAATCGTGGCTCGGTTTTCTTTGTGCAAAATGCAAATATTTACCGAAACAACAATTTCGACTTTTTTCACTTGGAGCAGTTATTCAAACTTGGAACACATTTGATTATTTGAGAGCAACGTCACATCCGCCGTGACGGGGTGCACACTGACACTCACAGTGATCCAACCGAGACCGACACAAGCCAGTGAAATCAATCCAAGCGAAGTGACGAGACAACCGGAAACACCTGGACAAGACGCAAAGGCTCGAGGGAGCCGCTTGGGTCAACACAAGCGACGCAGATGACGACAACAGGTGGAGACAAAAAAAGGGCACCAAACCAAATGAGACGTCAAAACTTCACACGTGTGCCTTCGGCGTATCGAACATTTTGATGTGGTTTCAACAGGGAGAGCGCATGTGAATCGGTGTTTCTGTAAATGTGGCCGTTTTCGCTCAGAAGCTAGTTTGCAAAGGCGCCAGATGAAAATGAAAGGACATCAACCTCATTCGAGACAAAAATACCACAGAAAAGTCGACCAAAAATCAAATGAAAAAACACATTTCGCCAGCAAACCAAGCACCGGGCGGGAAGCGCAATGGTAAAAAAAAAAAAAGTTTCGGTGTCCCATAACACTATTTTGAGAAACGCATCAAATTTGATCCAAAAATTTCTGAGCCTGATTGCATCACCATATCGTTAAAAAAACTTTCTTCAAAACCCTCTTGTGTACAATCTGCTACTTGTCTTCCACCCCCTGGTGGATAATTTTTTCACGACAACAATTAGGACACTGTACAGTGGACAATCCAAGATGGCCGACTTCAGCGAGTTCACAACTTGCCGAATCAAGGCAAAATCAAGAGAATTGTGATTTTAAAGCTGTTTCAGTGAGGTTTTCTTTGAAATTTCTACTTACATTACATCATAAGAACTTAATCCATCAAGGCAAGTTGTAATTTCCTCTTTTTTTTTGCACGATAGTATAGAGTAAAACCATGCAGAAAATGTACGTTCAAATTTGATACTACAGGCAAAATGCTGAATTTGGTGGTAAATGCCTACATATTTACAAATATTTTGTTCAATATTTAAAAAAAAAAAAAATTGTTAAAGAGCCAGATAAAGATTTCAGATTCCAAAAATCGGAATTTTCGGTCCATTATTTCTGGGGTCAGGCATGACAAGGTTTTCAGCGGCAATGCTCAAGTCCGTCCTTTTGATTTCAAGTGGCCATTTTTAGGGTCACTAGGGGCCATTTTCCCAAAGGTTTAAGAACTCAACTTTTCACTTTTTTGGAAAATTTGACTGCGCAGCATGAAATTGGGCAGATGGTTTCTGTCATGAGTAGGCCGCCCCCACCAAAAAGACTCAAGATGCCATGATCGGGAACGCAGACGAGCTCAGGCTACGAAATTTGGTCGACATGCGTAACAAGAGTCGACAGAGACAAAAGCCGCAGAAAGTTTCCCACTTTGGACTCCTTCCGCCCATTTGCCAGAAGCTTTTCGAAAACGACCGTTGAACCGCTTGCTTGTCCTCCGCCTCGGTCACTTTTCAATGTTGTCATCGCACGTGGGCAGCGCACGCGAGCGCCGTTTGAGGACTCGCCTTCCGGCGCATAAAACCCCACCGAGTCAACACCACGAGGTCCAAAACGCTTGACTGAAATTTGGTGGACGTATCTGTCACGAAGAGGCCCGCAAATTCACGGCGACTGTCTTGCGGAGTGCGCAATCGACGGCCCCCAAAACGTTTGGCCCGAGGACCTGGCGGCGCTCGGCTATGAATAGCTCGCGGCCCTCAGCTGCGATTGGATGAGTGCACGAGGGGACGAAAAAAGAATGGCCGACAGACGGCTCCTGAAACCGCGGATTGAATTTATCACGGGGTGGCAAGCTTTGGTTGGGAGATGAATCGCTCGCCGCTGATCCATGCTTTGTGTTTTAAATTGGGTGAAATGAAAAACAAAAAACAAAAATGGGGGTGCATCTCAATTTGACCCGTAACACAACAGGAGGATGAACTAAAATGACAAACCAAAAATGACTCGTTTGTTGATGTCGATGTCAACGACTTTTGCCAACAGAATTATCAAACAACATCCAATGGAAGTGGGATTATTTTACAGCAGTGTTGTTTTGGGTCAAATTGACCCCAGAGCTGCTTTAGCTGTATAAAACGATTTATCTACTTCTAATCATTTTCCGGTGGTTTAAATGGATGAGAGGATTCGGATATTTGAAAGTAACATACGGGTGGGGAGGCTCACAAACAATCTGAAATGATGGACGTCAAAGTGAGCCGAGGCCGTGACCCGAGTGACCCCAGGCAAATACATCTCTTTGGGGCTATTTAGGCGGTCACCGACACGACGAAGTCCACTGCAAAGAAGTTTTGGGGCAGTGAAAAAATAAAATAACAAATTAGAGATGGCGATTCAATTTCCAGTTCGAATGGAAGGCTTTCCTGGGGTCAATGGGGTCAATTTGACCCGAGCGAGGCTGTTTTCGGAAAGGTATACATTAACGGGCCATTTGGGCAGTCAGCAAGTGACAAGTGGACTTCTATTTCGGACCCTTTTGCGGGCTGTTGAAATCGCGATGTCAACAGGAGGGTGAGTGCGATTTCCAAGCGCACACAAAAAGCGAGCGCACTTACCCCCGAGAGATTCAAAGAGAGCGCAGCAAGAGCGACGTTGGTGGTGCTGGAGCAGCGGACGGACGGGAATTGGGAAGCGCTTTGCTGGTGGCAAGAACAAAACATTAGCCGCATTAGCCCGCGGGGTTGGGGGGCGGGGGTCGTGGGGGGGGGGGCATGCCAATCCCCTTCCACCCCATGTATGGACGCGCCCGCGACTATAGATAGCATCCACCGACTGATTCTGCTTTCTTTCCAATTGGACCAGCTTCTGATCATCGGCATCATCTTCGAACTATTCCACTCATTCATTCATTCATAACGTGCCCTCTTTACCCTTATGATGACCTTGTCTTTTTTCATTTTTTTAAAGAACATTCTCACATTTTGACTTCCCACCCGGGTGTCAGCTCACAATCATGAATTGGCACACGGACTTGTCAACAAGGCGTTTCACAAGTTGCCATTTCTGTCCGTTGACTCGCAAATGTCGACATCATTTATTTGCGAGAAGGTGGCGAAAGCCCGCCGGAATCTTCTGAGGGTCTGGGGAGGAGGAGGGGCGGTTCTGCCGAGAGGGCGAACTGCCTTGGCTGCACACTTGTGGACGGCGCTCCGTTATTTTTAAACGTGTCTGTGACACGGACACGCCTCAAGTCTGACTGTACGTGCGCAAGTGCGAAAGTCAACTCTCGATTTCAAATGGCACAAATGGCACACAGACTGGCTCACCTACTGGATATTTCGTTTTCATTTGGCCAATTTTTCCAGCCATTATCTATTCCGCTTTATCGTCCCGGGAGGTGCCGTCTTGGGGCAGTGGGCGCGGTCCGCTCTGAACCGGTTGCCGGCCCATCGCGGGGCACACGGAGACCGACAACCGTTCGTGCTCACAATCACACCTCGGGAAAATTCCCAGCGTGCCAGTTGCCTGCCACACGTGTTTTTGGAATGCGGGAGGAAACCCGAGTACCCGGCAAAAACCTTACGCGGGCACGGGGAGAACATGCCACCACCAAATTGGGAGGTCGGAGCCTGGATTTGAAGCCATGACTTTTGCATTGTGAGGCGGCCACCGTGCAGCCATTCGGCCATTATTGCGAAAGTCTCAAAACCAAGCTCAAGGAATTTTTGAAATTCAGCTCCCATAGCCAGCGTCACGGAGCAATGTGAAAGTTGCTCGGCATGAAGAAAACTCTCCAAAAAGACTCGGGGGGGGGGGGGGGGTTTTTTTCCGG
>CAAKHF010020373.1:29150-46556 GCA_901007745.1 Hippocampus kuda | reverse complement strand
AACAAAAAAAGGGGGGGGGGGGGGGGGGGGGGATTATTTCCGTGTCCAGCGACAAGTCGAGCGCAAAAGCGCAGTTGAGCTGGAAAGTTTCGGTGCAGGTCGAAGGGGGCGGTTGCGCCGTTGTGGGAGGGAACGCAGCCAACTTGTTTGCCATGCAAGAGAAGGGGCTCCCCTTTTTTTTTTTGGCGAGCGCAAAGTACGTGAAAAAAGGAACCGCAAGACCGCTTGCAAATGGTGTCAAGGTGGCCTCGATGGAGCGGGTGACGATGACCACCGTCGACCCCCAGTTGTACATCCGTGCGTGACAACCTCCAGCGCCACCCGCTTGTCCGGGCTCTGTTAGTGCAACGCTTCCCTCTGGTGGCCAACCTTTGAACACGACGCTCAACTGAGCAGAGAAGGAGGGAGCTCCAGCATTGCCGAGCCAACACGAAAACGATCCCGTTTTTCTTTGGCTTCCATACACGCAAGACGGAACCGAAACCCTCGCGGCTGCCGTTCCGTGACGCTTCTTCAACACGGCAGCGGTTTGACTCGATTGGAATCGTGTTCACGACAAGGAGTTGTCATGAAAACCGTGCGAGCGGCGGTGCCAAAGTTGAGCGAGCGTTAACGTTTGAGAGTGGAGCAGAGTCCCGCGTGCGCAGGGGAAGTGGGGGAGGGGGGGGGCACAGTCGATGGTGAGAATGAAAGCGATTACTGGAGCGTGATCATGCGCCGGGCAGCGAGACGCAAGAGCTCAAATATGCCGCTTTGGACGGCAGCAAGCAAGTTGGGCAGGCGGCGCCCGATTCATGCGGCCGTGGCCTTTTCGAGGGATCAATGCGCTTGCCTCGCTTCGTCATTTGGAATCTGGAAAAACGGAACGACGCACTTGAGAAAGGGAAATAGTTTGGCGTGAGCGCAGGCGACGCCGCTGCCGACTCTTCTCGCTGCTTTTCCCATTCGCTTCTCACGTCATGGAGTCCGTCTAGAGCACGGGTGTCAAAGTCAAGGCCCGCGAGCACACCACCCGCTCACCGTTGTGCTCAAGCACGCGTCATGATGACGGTTAAACTCGTTTGGATTTTTGTGGTTGTTATTTGTTATTTCGCTTTGACCTTTGGTTTGTTTTTGTTGTTCTTGTAAAAATTCTTCTGTTCGTTTTAATTATTTTTCCGAGCAGGTTTGTTCGATTTTTTTTTTTGCCCAAATGCTTCATTTTAGTGGCGTTTTTATTCTTTTTAGCTTTTGTCTATGGGATATTTCTTGAATGCAAGATAAAACAAAAAAGGTCACTCATAAAGTAAACTGAATGCTGCTTCTTTTCAAAAGCATTTTTGCATCCATGTTCATTGAGTTAGCGCCTTGGTCATGATGTAAGAAGCCCCCAGGGTTACATCAGGGACGGCGGGCAGGTTGTCGTGACGACAATTCTTTATCTCTGGTCCCAGTGAATCCGTGTCCTTTACGATGCGACGGGGTGTGCTTGCACTTTTATTTCTTTATTTGAAGGAGTGGAGTGTTTGCTCACCATATCAAGTCAACACTTGCTTATTGTCTGCGGGGGTTTGCCATTCACGACTCAAAGCCACACACACGTGACTTTTTACAGACTAAAAAAAAATATATATATATATATATACTGTATGCGTATGTGTAAACCACATACAGACAGTACGTCTTTCGTTTCACATTTTCACCTTCCCGCTCTCCACAGTCCACCAAGCTGTCGTCATCGACGCTGCGGGTGATGCGGCAGGAAGCGTGATGATGACATCACATGACAAGGCGCGGAGGCTGCCCCGCCCATCCGCCCACGACTGCTGTGGCAACGTGAGGGACGTGCCAACCAGAGGAGAGGAAGGGGGGGGGGGGATATCAGTTTGTCAGTCAGATGCAGCTTCCTGCTTCAGTGGGAGCGGGGCCCTGCGTAAAACCCTCCTCAAACCCTCATTGGTTCCTGCCCTTCCTGATTCTCCGCCCATCTTTCCCGCTCAGCCAATCGAGATGCTCCAAGAAGGAAGCCACTGTGACATGGCCAAACTGCAATTACACATAAAGCTTTCGAATGAAAAAGATAATTTAGATTTTTTAAAAAAATTTATTCTAAAATTGTTTTTTCCAAAACTTCTCATCAAAAAACAAGAACATCTAGAAATGGAGGTATTTGTAGATGTAATTTTTTTTAAATTCATTTAAAAACTTTTCTTTTCCTCTGGAAAAAAGTGCAGCAAAATAAAATTGTTCAAGAATCCATCTGTTGAAGAAAATCTAGAAAAAAAAATTGTAGAGAAAAAAATCTTGGCTATTTTTATCCAACAGTTAATTGAAAAAATAAAATCTCGGGAAAGAAACAATGATTCTCAAATTCCATAAGAAATATAGATTTGAAAAGATCACAAGGAAAATTCTGCTGAAAAATAAAACTTTTCTGGAAAAGTACCGCAATATTCTAGAATACAAAAATATTCTTCAAAAATATCCATTTCTACAATTTATTCACCTTTTTTTGCCCCGAGAACGAAATGAAATGCCCATCAATTCGACATACACAAAAACACCAACAAAAAATTCCAGAAAACATTTTTTTTCTCGACCAAAAAGACAAATCTGTATTTTTGCAGGCCCCTTCTCCCTTCCTGCTTGCCAGCATGCCTTTCTCGCTCTGCCAATCGGGAGGGGCGAATGGGGGCAGGGCACGGCTCGGCGCGAGAACCATTCCGCGGCCGAGCCGCTCCACGTCGGGGGTAGAGTGGAGATGGGGGTGGGGGGGAGACACACACACACTCAAACCCCTCCCTCCCTGAGTGTGCGCCTTCGTCTCAGACTCGCAAGCACGACCGCCACCAGTTACGCTTCCCTTTTCCCTGTCAGCCTCGCCCACCAGTGGGAAGGAAAAGACGGGACACAAGGACAGGAGGGCGGACAAGCAAACAAGCAAGCAAGCAAGCGGCCACGCAGATTCTTCTTGACAACCCCCACCCCCGCAGGAAGGAAGGCAAGATGATCGCAGCTCAGCTCCTGGCCTACTACTTCACCGAGTTGAAGGATGATCAACTCAAAAAGGTACAAACGGCTCAGGCGAGGCTGCAAAAACGCGACTCGCGTCTTGTACGGCAGCCATGTTACTTGGCGGGTGGGCGGGAGGATGCAAGAGGAGAAGGCGGAGGATGGACGCGCGAGCGGCGGCGGCGGAGGGTTAGCGGCGTGCCCTTGACGCGGACGCCTCCGTGACCGCTCGCGCAGATGTCAGCCGGCGAGGCTTCCGGATTCTTGCACACGAGCGCGCTCAAACATTCCCGAGACGTGTGACCTTGCACAAATTAGCCGCCGGCCGGTAGCCGCTATGCTAGCGCGCGTGTGCGTGTGAGAGAGAGTGAGATGACAGACCGGCGACATGGATGGAGGGTCGGGGGAGGGGGCCTTGTACAAGTAAAGTGGAGGGAGGGGAGGGGGCTGCTGTGACGTCACAGTGCAGCAGATGCACGTGCGCGGAAACGAATGCAAAGAAGGCCTTTGGGGAAACATCACGCATGATGTTCTGCTGTTTGGAGGAAAATACAAGATAATACCCCCAAAATAAATCAACAAATCAATCCTAGAATTCTCTTCCCCCTCCCCCCCACCCCCCTTTTTCCAGAGATCCCCAAAGGTTGAATGGAGGCAACTAATCTGTTCTTGTGGGAAGATATTTGGCCTTTCATTCAATTGTCGAGGCCCTCCGTTGATGGCTCGGTGGGGGCCTTCCCTGGGGGTGGTCAGACCAACCATTTGTTCTCGCCTCTGGTGGCAAAGCCTTGACGGTGATATGAGGTGACTTTTGAGGACGTTTTTGGAGGCCACGGCCGGGCATCTGCGGTCCTCGAGGGCCGCTCTCCTGCATGCTTTCGATGTGCCCCTCCTCCAACACACTTGATTCAAATGATCAGGATTTTTCTCCATGCAGCTTCTGCAGAGCTTGCCCATTATTTGAATCAGGTGTGCTGGAGCAGGGAAACATCTGAAACAGGCCGCACTGCTGCCCCCGAGGACAGGAGTTGGCCCCTTGCCCCCAAACATATCATTTTTTTGGGGGGAAACGATGAGTTTTTTTTTCCCTCTCAAAAGATTTGGAATAAAATTATAATTTCCCAGAAAAAAATGACAACAATTATTTTAGTAAGATTGCCACTATTTCCCCGCTCCCCCCCCAAAAAAAACACTTTCTTCTTTTAAGATGGCAATTTTACCCTCAGGAATGAGTTTTGCCCAAAAGTAAATTTGACGTGGCCTCTTGATTTCCAAATGTCCGCGTTTCCGTCCAAGTGTTGTTGCAAACCGTGCCCGGGTTTCTGTCCCGTTTCCATTTTGTCAGTGTTGCCCCCATGTTGTCATGGTTGGTAAGTGACCATTTTGCCGCCTTGGTTTTTGTGCCCCCAGATCGACAAGTACCTCTACTCCATGCGACTCTCCGACGAGACCCTCAAGGACATCATGAACCGCTTCCGCCGGGAGATGGAGGATGGCCTCGGCCACGGCACCAATCCCACCGCCACAGTCAAGATGTTGCCCACCTTTGTCAGGTCCATCCCTGACGGTTCAGGTAGCATGAAAAAATTTTATTGTCAGTTCATTTAGGCTTAGCTGGGAGCCCCCCCCCCCCAGATCATTAATATATGATATTGATATTAATAAAAAGAAAAAAAAGTGGCATGGAATTTGTTGCTTGAAACCAAAATGGCTGACTTCCTGTTCAATTTTGTGTATTGGTCTCGGAGATGTTTTTGTCCATCTTTATTTTTTAAACAGTAACAAAAAAAAAAACCTTATTTTATAGATACTTACTTGTTCCATACTCAGGGCACTTCTTTGAAATGGCTTCATCCCATTTTGGGAGATATGGACATAAATCAAGATTTTTGGTCAAAAACATTGAACCGGTTTAAGGCCCTGACGTATTTTGGAGCCTAATATTGGGAGAAATCTAATGTTGCAACACTTCAGACCACGGTAGCATCTTCGAGCAGGGCTGCTCAAATCTGCTCCCCGAGGGCCGCTTTCCGGCTCCTTTTCCGTCTCTCCCTCCTTCCAACACACCCGATTCATCATTTGAATCTAAAACAGGCTGGATAGGGGCTTTCGAGGTCCGGGCTTGGGTACCCGTGTCTGAGAGGATAATTTTACAAGACATAAGATTGTCATCCTTGGAAAAAAAATAATTCAAAAACAGCCTGACAATCTGTGTGAGTACCACCGAGTGAGTACCACTCTTCTAGTGTCTCTTCTGGTGTCTTGCGACTCCATCTTCCAATAGCGTAGCCGTTAGCATGGCTTCTCCGTCTTCCCCGTTTTTACTACATGTCGCACTCCTGTGATAACGACACTTATCGGAAGTGTCGCTTAGGCTACGTCGAAACTGCAGGTCAAAAGCACCGCGTTTAGCCGTGCTAGCTAACTTAGCGTCAAGCATTCCAGAGTAGTAATACAGTCATCCAGTCGTTTTTCACGGTTAATGAGGACCGGAACCCCCCCCCATGAAAGATGAAAACCACAAGGTAGGCTTTGCCCGCCCCCTAGGAATTTTTGGTCATGTGTATGTGGGTACCAGCGTGTTCAAAAGATGTGAACAGTAGTTCTACTTTATATATTTGAGACAAAGATGACAACGGTACACGTACGGACTTCAATCTTTAAATCAAAAAGCTCAGACAGTAAATAGCATTTATCAACGTTGCCGTGCGAGGGAAGCCAAGCGGCTCGTGTTGGTGGCGTCGAAGGCGGCTCTCGCTTGGCTCTTCTGCTGGAGGTTCTGGAGCAGGTGAAAGCAGGAAGTAGGAGTGACTCCTTCATGCGGCCGCGCCGTCAGCGGTTGGTAGACTCCGACCCGATACCCTCAGCCGACTCGATATTGTCTTACGTATATACCGTGCACCCCGAAGCTTGACGGCCACGAGCGCTCTGAGACTTAACTCGTCTTGGTGTCAGCAGAATACGACCGACTGGAGGACTTGAAGGCAAGCAGCGGTGAGGTCAGAAGTTGAGGCGGCCGACGCACTTTCCAACGAATCGGGCCAGCCGAAGAACAAAAGATGTTCACTTATCAGCACATTCCCACAAGCGGACGGGACGCCGGCTATCGCAAACGTGATTCTGCACCTGCACCGTGTTCAAACAAAAAGCGTCCGAGAGGCCCCGAGCTCAATTTGGTTTCGGGGCCCTGGAGAAAATACAACAACATTTAAAAAAGACACATTTTCCGAACCCAACCTCAATGTTCATTTGAGAAGCCTAATTGTTCGCCTAATAGCATAACTGACGATCACGTCTAACTTTGTGTCACAAAATCGATAAAAACAATCATGTACTTGCTCAAAATCAACAAATTTTGTTGCCAATTTAACAAAAAAAATAATCAACTAGCTTAGGAGTTAATTCACAAGAATAACAAACTCCATTTGGAGCTAATTAACAGAAATAATACACCGATTTTGGTGGTTAAAAAAAAAATAATGATACAAAGTAGCTGTGGTGCTCACTAATGAGAATGATGAACGTGTTTTGTTGCAAATAAACAAGAGTCTTTGAAGATCGCTTTGGGGACAGTTAACAAGAATAAATACATCCGCGTTGGTGCTAACTTGCATTAACCGCTGTCAGAGATTATCGCCTCGGCCAAGGAGGTCATGATTAGTTCTCGAATGTTTGGCGGTCGGTACAAAATCTCCAAAAACCACACACTGGTGCTGGCCATCTTAGATCGCCGGATGCCCATGTTAAAAATAGCCTGGGGTCGCGGCGGCTGGAGCGGACACGCCAAGGGCGGCGGTGACAAACATTCAACCGACGCCGCGGCTGACAAAAAGCGATACAGGAGACAGAAGTGACTCGGTCTCTTATTCTGTTCACCGGCCGAACTTTGACAGCTTGTCTCATTTGACGAGATGATTGGCGCGCGTGCCTGTTCAAACGACGGCAGATCGTTGACTTGCGTTTGCCTGTTCCGTGTTGAAACGTTTCATGTGTTTTGCCGTTTGGACAGAGAAGGGGGATTTCATTGCCCTGGATCTCGGGGGATCAAATTTTCGCATCCTGCGAGTCAAGGTGACCCAGGATAAGAAGCAACCGGTTCAAATGGAGAGCCAGGTCTACGAGACCCCCGACGACATCATTCACGGGAGCGGCACTCAGGTACGCCCCTCGAGGTTTATCAACTGAGACGGTCGTTTCAATCCAATCCGCTGTCCAATTCCAAACAGACTTTGCCGCGGTTCGCTTGAGAGACCGATCCGATTGGCAAGCTCAGGTGGCGTGGGAACAAATCAGACGCTCGACCTACTTGACACTTAACTGAATTCCTGTTAGCTTGTTTGGCTGCAAGTCTCGAGCGGACAAAATCCACTGCTCTACAGTCCTATGAAATAGCATCTGCCCACTTCCTGATTTATCACATACAAAGGTTTCACTTCATCAAACCAATTTTAAGATCACACGGAGAGACAACCCGAGGAAATATAACATGCCAGTTTCGAAATGCCAATTCAATTCATTCACACACCTCAAAAAAACTCATCCAAAAGAAGAAACCGAGTTCCGAGTAGGGTGACATCAGATCCCTCCCGCGATGACCTCCGGTGAACTAGCGGACAACAGTTGGCAGTCGCGTCGTAACGCGATCGCAAAAAAGGCGGCCGTGGGGCGGCGCGCAGAAACGGAGGCGCTTTCGTGAAGCGGCGGCCAAGCCCGAAACGTAACGTGATACACGAGCGAGGTATTCAGCAACGCCGTTTGACTCGCACGCAGCGGAGCGCTCGGGTCACAGATCGTAACGATAGATGTCGGCACCCGTCTGCCGTTGAAGTGGGGCTACGAAAGGGGGATAGCGACGCGTCTGAAGTCTTGATGACGAGACGCCGGGACCAACGGACCGTTTCCAAAACAAAGCAAGCACGACTCACGTTTCAATGTTTTCCCCATGTTGCGTCCGCAGCTTTTTGACCACGTGGCAGAATGCCTGGGCGACTTCATGGAGAAACAAAAGATTAAGGACAAAAAGCTTCCCGTGGGATTCACCTTCTCTTTTCCCTGCGCCCAAAGCAAACTGGACGAGGTAAGTGTGCTTGAATACGCTGCAAAAACTGGCAAAATTATTTGCCAAAGAAAAGGAAAATTGGATGATTTCATCACGAGCCTCACAACGTGTCTTCAAACTTGTGCCTTCACACTGCATCCATCAATAGAATTACGGGATTTCTTATTTGAAGCTCAATGTGCTCAAAACCAAGAAGAAAATCGAGGTAAGAAGACAAGGAAGCGTGTCAGGATTTTTGCGGCGCTAAAGACCAAGCCTGACAGTGTGGGAGCAGGACACAAACCGTTCACCTGCGTCAAACCCGCCGAACTGATTCGACCGATTCGTTTGCAGGCCGTCTTAGTGACATGGACAAAGAAGTTCAAGGCCAGCGGCGTGGAAGGCACGGACGTTGTCAAACTCCTCAACAAGGCCATCAAGAAACGCGGGGTAGGTTCCGCTGAGGCGAAACCGACAAGCGACAAAAGAATTTGTCATCAGCCAAACTGGTTTGCCAGGACTACGAGGCCGACATCATGGCGGTGGTCAACGATACGGTGGGGACCATGATGACGTGCGGCTTTGACGATCAGCGCTGTGAGGTGGGCATCATCATAGGTAAGTCGGGCTTGGCGGAACTCGTGGTAACGATGAGAACGCGGCATTTTTTTTTACAACAACAACACGGGCGTTGCGTGATCGTCGGTGACTTGGGGGAACGAGGAAATCATCCACAACGTTTATGAAAAGGTCAAACTGTTACTGTGGAAATTTCAAACAAAGTAGCGATGACCCTCAGGACTGATGTAGTGGCGCATAGTAGCGGGGACGCCAAATGTCGACAACAGGGAATGTGTTTTCATTATTTGATGGCTAGCATTGCTTTAAATTCTGATCGATTTGACACCCCCCCCCCACCTCCCCAAAAAACTGTCACTCAAGAACTCACAAATTCAGTAACATAACCATGGTAATAAACTGCAAAGTCAGTAAGCTATTTTCTCACAAATTAGCGGGCAGAAGGCTTGCTAGCTACCTAATTCACTAAATGTCAGTTAGCTCGCATGCTGGCTTAGCTAGTTAGTTGTTAGCTGTTGTTAATTCACCTTATGGGCATGAATAGTTTTGGGGATTTTCTTTTGTCTGCTATTTTATCCCAAAGACACACCGAACAAGATTAAAAACGCAACTTTTTCAGGCTTTCCCAAACGTAGGTTTGCTTCACTGGAGTTTCCCTCGGTATAAATACAGTCAGTATGGGTTGAGAGTGGATATTTTCAGGGTGGAGTACAACATCGTGAGCCAGCCACTCTGTTAAAATAAAGAAATAGATAAATGCAACTCCCGAAGCGAACTACTGCACGGGCGGGCGTCCGTACTGCGACGGTGTCACTCGCGCTAAAAATGACCCTGACCACAACCCGACATCACTAGAGCGACAGTTGCGTGGCCGACTGACGCCTCTCCCAACTTGCCAGGAACAGGAACCAACGCCTGCTACATGGAAGAAATGCGTCACATCGACCAGGTGGAGGGCGACGAGGGTCGGATGTGCATCAACACCGAGTGGGGGGCCTTTGGCGACGACGGCTCCTTGGAGGACCTGCGCACGGAGTTCGACCGGGAGATCGACAGGGGGTCCATCAACCCGGGAAAGCAGCTGTGAGCGTCAACGTTTCTTTAATAGAACATGCGGAGAGTGAAAGGAGGCAACTGGACTCTGGGTTGCTGGGGCCTGAATGAGCCTGTTACATCGGTGAAAAGTCCAACATCTTCAGAGTCCGGATGTCTCCGTTCAATCTTTGACGATAATTGAGAAGCCACGCAGACACTTCGAGGAAGCGTGAGTGAGAATCCCAGCCGTGTTTTCTTTCCATTCAGTTTTGAGAAGATGGCCAGTGGCATGTACATGGGGGAGCTGGTGCGACTCATTCTGGTCAAGATGGCCAAAGAAGGTCTGCTGTTTGAAGGACGCATCACACCTGAGCTCCTGACAAAAGGAAAGATTGAGACCAAGCACGTCTCGGCCATTGAAAAGTGAGTGGCGTGCCGTTGCCGCGCGAAAAAAACAATTTCAATTGCCGTAGGATCATTTCGCGTAAAAACAAGTGAGAATCTTGCATTCGTCGCCAAGATTTCCTTCCATTTTTAAGGTGTTGTTGGAAATGGAGGGACCAGAACACAAAACACGTGTTATCCTTATCTTGAGCCAACAGTCTCCAACTTGGCTCTGAAACTGGACAGTCATTTGAAATCAGAGCGGCAAATTGGTGCCCTTGTGAAATTCGGCTTCTCTCATCTTGGGCAGCTGGCTCGAGTCAAACCTCTCCTTTCTCCGGTAAGAACTTTGAGATACGGCAATTCATGCCTTCGTCACGTCCCGGCCAGATGAGGGTCATGCACTTCACTTTGGAGTTAGCCAATCCACCATGAGGGGTCTCCAGTTGGTCCACAATGCCGCTGCTCGCCTCTTAATTGGAACTCGGAAGAGGGAGCGCATAGAGTAAGTCCTACTGTGGCTTCCCTTCAAGACACACACCACTTGCGACGTTGAACATAAATATGAAGCTCTGAAGCTTCTTCACATTCTGTTGTACAATCCTGTTTTGAAACGCAACTCTACTTTTTTTACTTACCTTGGAAGTTCGGCATTGGGGGAAAAAAATAAACCAACGATGCTATGCTGGAATCAATACAACATTGTAACCCTTTTGGAGGGTGATGAAGGCACTTGACAATGATATCAACATCAGCTTTGAAAGTGAAATCTCGATTTTTGAAGTCAAGGTGTCTCTGTTTGACCCCTCTTGAGGGGTCTGATACTCTTACAACAAAAAAGTTTGGTGCTCTTCTCTTTCCATTTCCGACCACACCTCAAAATCTTGTTTGACTTTACACGGAATGATCCCTCCCCACCAGGACGAAAGAAGGGCTGAAGAAGTGCATGGAAATCCTAACAAGGCTGGGGGTGGAGCCCTCCGATGAAGACTGCCTCGCCGTGCAGCACGTGTGCACAATCGTGTCCTTCCGCTCGGCCAATCTGATCGCCGCCACCCTGGGGGGCATCCTGTCTCGCCTGAAGGAGAACAAGGGTGTGGCTCGCCTTCGCACCACCGTGGGCATTGACGGCTCCCTCTACAAGATGCACCCTCAGTAAGCACAATATGTCCCTGGTAGTTACAATATCCTCATTACGATCACAAAAACAAAAGCCCCGGATGCATCGGATGAGGACGCCTCCCTGGTGAGGTGTTTCACCGGCAGGACGACCTGGGACACGCCGGAGAGACTATGTCTCCCGGCTGACCCGGGAGCGCCTCGGGATCCGTCCGGAAGAGTTGGAAGAGGTGGCTGGGGAGGGGGAAGCGTGGACTTCTCCACGACTTGACCCCGGATAAGCGATAGAAAATGGCACCATATGGTATTCTGAATTCTCGCAGCCAGCCAATAGAGTGGCAGGGCGGTACAGACGATGGTTTGCAAACTCCTCACTGTCCGTCGCGATCTTGGTTTGCATATTTCAACGTAGCAGCGCCCAACCAGACTGTGAGTGACGAACCGCAATTCAATGATGTGCCTCGACGGCGGCCGTGGCCTTCCAGAGAGGACAAAAAAACGACTGTGTTTCTGTGACCAGGTATGCCCGCCGCCTGCACAAGATGGTGCGCCGCCTGGTGCCGGACTCGGACGTCCGCTTCTTGCTGTCGGAGAGCGGGAGCAGCAAGGGCGCCGCCATGGTGACGGCGGTGGCTTACCGCCTGACGGAGCAGGCGCGGCAGATCCAGCAGACCCTAGCCGAGTTCCGGCTGGGCAAAGCTCAGCTGCTGGAGGTGAAGAAGCGCATGCGAGTGGAGATCGAAAGAGGCCTCAAGAAGGACACGCACCAAGAGGCAACGGTCAAAATGCTGCCCACATACGTCCGAAGTACACCGGATGGAACAGGTGAATGATGGCCGAGGGAGGCCACCCCCTCGGGGCAATCACTTCACCGCAGAAGCTAAAACGCTTTTAGCCGATGCTGATCTGGGCTTCCTCTTGGAATTCCAAGTGACATCGATGACGGGTAGAAAATGTCCTGCGCGGAAGGTGCAAACATTTCCTTTCTGTCCAGAAAACGGAGACTTCCTCGCTCTGGACCTCGGTGGGACAAACTTCCGTGTGCTTCTGGTCAAGATTCGCAGCGGGAAGAGGCGGTCTGTGGAGATGCACAACAAAATATACGCCATTCCCATCGAGGTTATGCAGGGAACAGGAGAGGAGGTAACGCGCTCGCCACCGTCTTCCCGGAACGGTTCAGGAACGGTTCTCACTTTGCGGCTCCTTTTACGATCAATTTCACAGCTCTTTGACCACATCGTGCACTGCATCTCGGACTTCCTGGACTACATGGGGATGAAGAGTGCCCGTTTGCCGCTGGGCTTCACCTTCTCCTTCCCTTGCCATCAGACCAGCCTGGATGCAGTGAGTTTACCCGAAACACTGAGCTCAAGCCACAAGTTCGCGATTCCAAGCTAATTTGCCAAGAGCTAATCGTGCTTTGTGTTCGGCAGGGAATACTCGTGACCTGGACCAAAGGCTTCAAAGCCACCGACTGTGAGGGCGAAGATGTGGTGGAGCTTCTGAGGGAGGCCATCAAGAGGAAAGAGGTCATTCAGCCGGGGGGGGGGGGCTCCATTTCATTCATTTGGGAGAATCGATTTAGTAACAATCGGCTCAATTAGGAGACATTTTATTGTCTGCTCGAACCGCCCATTGGCCCCTTTGTCAGTGTCTGTCAAAGCCAGCTTCTCCCCATGTCCCAAAGTACAACCGTGGAACGTTACGAGGCGGGACGGCAGTTGTGCAATGGAAAAAAAGGGGAAAGCCGAGCCCGAGGCTGTTAAGTTGACCACCAGCGACTTCGTGTCGGAAGCAATTTTATAAATCCTGTTTTTTTTCTTTGGTCCGGTGTCGCGAGCCTGAAAGGCAACGGGCTCTGCGGCATGGTCACTGAGTCCATCCTTGAACTGCATCTGCGTTTTAAGTCATTTCTATGCGTGGAATGTTCCTTATAATGGCCACGTACGACACAAACTCGACAGTCCACCGTGTGTTCATCACTTTCTCTTTGCCGGCATTCCTGTGGCCCAAACTGAGACACTTGGTGTTCACTGTTTAATGTATGTCATCGCCCGTCATGGTCTAATAGGACTTTTACCCTTTTAGATGGAGGAACCAGTAAGTATTCAGTGACTGTTAGTGTTTAAGTGCCAGGGCAGCGATGATTGTGGCTACTGTTATGCTCGCTTACGTGGCTACTGTTATGCTAACATACGCTAACATTGACACACCATCCGACGTACGAGTCTGCAGCACGGGGTCTTTCTTCGTGGGAATCCCCCACAGCGACAGAGATCCCTTCCCCCCAAAGGGGTATTTGGTGCATCGTGCCTCGTGTGGCGTGCCAGCATTGTGCTGTGTCGAGATGGTCTTATGGGGTTCAACATGTGATCCGTGGAATCACCCGCGAAAACTTTGGGAAGACGTTTTGCTAGGTGGAGTCGTGTTGTCCCGTAACAAATAGCCAGAAACACTAAAAACTAACGCCTGCCTCTTAGGTTGACGCCGAAGGAAATGATGATCGTGGCGCATGCATCATGGTTCATGTGTCCTACCGCCATCTTTTACTCATCTCAGGAATTTGAGCTGGATGTGGTGGCAATCGTCAACGACACCGTGGGCACCATGATGACCTGCGCCTATGAGGAACCCACCTGCGAGGTGGGCCTGATTGCAGGTAAGTCTTGGAAGATTTTTTTTAACACCCGTCTGCTTGTTAGAGGAGAGCAGAAAGTACTGAAACATTTTGAACATTAGCAAAGACCATGTCGCATCCGGAAACATCACCCCCAAGCCCGATTTCCCAACCTCTTTTGGAGTACAATTCAAAAGAAATTGGTGGTCGATGCGGCGAATATACGCTGCTTACATTTAACATTGTTTTGAAAAATAGTCGCTGTTACTCCAACATGACCACGAGCTCTCGGAGCGTCCAAGTAAGAAACGAGAATATTTGGAGAGTCGCACTGCATTGGCCGGCGCCGGTCCACATCTCAGGAAGGCAGGGCCGGGAAAACCCAGGTCATTGGAAAGAATTAGCTCCCTCGAAATTGACCATTTCTTCGTGGATGAGCGGGCGTTCGACAACGCCATCGTTGCGGGAGCGGCTGGAGCGCGTAGCTCTTTCGATCGGCGAGCTTTGGTACGCTTTCTCGGCAGCCGGAGATCCGCTCCGCGTCGGAGGACAGCCAAAGCTCTCCGGGAGAATCCCACGTTCCGTAGCTGGCAGGGCGCAATATATCCATGCGTTCGGGAGCGAGGCGGGCAGGAAGTGCTCTCTTTGGCGCTCCGCTAGCTAGCCGCCGCGAGGGGATCGCATGGACTCTGAAAAGCTCAGCTGGGATGTCGGCCAGGAACGGGGGCAACCTCCCCTCCCAACCCGTCCTTCCCATCACGGAGTAACAAGTTTTTTTTTTTTTTTTTGCCGTTTCCTGCCCTCAGGGACGGGCAGCAACGCTTGTTATATGGAGGAGATGAAAAACGTCGAGATCGTGGAAGGGAATGAAGGTCGGATGTGCGTCAACATGGAATGGGGAGCGTTTGGAGACAATGGTTGCCTGGATGACATCAGAACCCAGTACGACCAGGCGGTGGATGAGAACTCGCTCAACGAAGGCAAACAAAGGTCGGGCCGCTTTTCGGTATCTCTGAGTATTTTCAAGTTGACAATTCTTAACAAATTTGCCTCTTTAGATACGAGAAGATGTGCAGCGGCATGTACCTGGGGGAGATCGTCAGGCAGATTTTGATTGATCTCACCAAACGCGGATTCCTTTTCCGAGGACAAATCTCTGAAACGTTAAAGACAAGAGGCATCTTTGAGACAAAGTTCCTGTCTCAGATCGAAAGGTGGGTCGCTTATCAAAGTTTGCGATACTTTCAGTCTTTCGAAATTATTGTTTTGACTCAGAAATCGTGGATTTGGGATTTATTGTCCAGACGAGACCCAAACTGCAGGGACAGCAGTTCTTCACATCGTTATAGAAGCCTCGACCTCACGTTGGTCTCGGCTCCTTTCGGTCTTGGTTTTGACTCGGTACAGGGTCCTCAAAGTCCGGGGTCTTGAGGTTCTCAGCTTCTCATGGTTTTATTCTCTACTTGGCCACGGGTCTTCAATACCTTGGTCTTGACTTGGTCTCCACTGCTCAAAGTCTCGGTCTTGATTTGGTCCCAGCTCTTTCTTTGGCTCCACAATGTTTTTTTGTTGTGACTTGGTCGCAAGTCCTTAATTTAAAGTCCGGCTCATTAAACTCCTGATCTTGACTCTGCCTCAAGCCTTCAAACCATGGGCCTGGCCCCTTAAAGTCTCGGGACTGATTTGGTCTCCATCCCTTCAAAGCTTGGTCTTGACTTGCTTGCAACTCACCAAATTCTTAGGATTGGTTCCTTAAAGTATTATTCGTCATTTGATTCTGGCTCCCAAGTTTTATTCTTCGCTTGGTCTCAGTTTGAGAGCTTCTATCCTTAGTGTCAAGATCGATTTTCTTTTTTTTTATTGTTCAGTGGTAAATGTCAATGCTGTTGGAGTGGCTGCGATGGTACGGCTGGAGGAACCGCGGCATGAAAAGCGTCTTCATCATGTCGAAAAGATGTAGCCGCGCAGCTAATGATGAGAATTACTAGAAAAAGGTCAAACCGTCGCCGACGGCAACAGCCGCGAGGGATCCAGTGACTCCCCTGCTATTGGCAAGCTATTGACACGTCGCCCGCTTTCTACAAACCCCCCCCCCCACCCCCACAGCGATCGTCTGGCTCTGCTGCAGGTCAGGGCCATCCTGCAGCAACTGGGGCTGGACAGCACCTGCGACGACAGTATCATCGTCAAGGAGGTTTGCGGTACGGTGTCCCGCCGCGCCGCCCAGATCTGCGGGGCCGGTATGGCAGCAGTTGTGGACAAGATCCGCGAGAACCGGAGACTGGACCACCTGGATGTGACCGTGGGCGTGGACGGAACGCTCTACAAGCTGCACCCACAGTAAGGCCAACTTCATCGCTGTCCAAGAGTTGACTCTTTTGACACCCGTGCAAAATTGGCACCCTGGGCCACTGCCTCTGTTTAACTCACGTGCAGGTACTCTCCGTGTTCCGATGCTTCGTCCTCTTTTGTGACCCATTTATAACCAACCCATCTACAATCTTCTGTTAATATGTACCATGAGCCCGGGAATTTGCTTTCTTAACCACATAGTAGAGGAGGACTCATCCATCACGTCCGCGGCATAAAGGCAATGATAGAGACGGGCCAGACGGCAGAGCTGACCAGACCGTACCTTTTCAGAAGTAGGAAAATTTGCTGGTCGCTTCAACCCCACTTTGCGGATCGGGGCCCTTTTGCATTCTACCGGCTCGCTGTCTCGTGCGAAGATAACCAGTACAGAATAGGAAGTTGAGGTCGACTCGTTCTGTGTTGGCTTATGACGTAGCTAAGCCGCTAAAAACGGGTCAAAGAGAGGCGGCCACTCAAAACCCGCTGAGTTTACAACCCCTCTTGGTTTTGCCGGTCAGCTCCCAATTCTGTATTAGTACCTTTCACACAGGACATCCAATTAATTCTTTAACTCAACAAGGCGTACATGTACGTCTTTTTAAAATTAGGCCCCGCCTACCAATGACGTACTTGTACGTCTAAGTCTTTTTCTTTTTTTCTTTTTTTTTTTGCGTCATAGAGAGGAGGAGGGTCTGATGCAATCTGTGAATGAGAATAAACGGTTTGCAATGTAAATCATGTAAAGAAGCGACCAGTAGGTGGCAGTGGTGCCTCACGTGCTTGAAATGCATGCTTTTACAAAAAGCTTTTTCTGTTTTGTTTTGCTTTTGCCCAGGAATCACCATTTTCATGAAATTTAGCCATTTTGTCATGCCAATTGCTGAAGAATGGAAAAAGATAGATAACCCTTTTCTGAAAAAACAATTATCGACGCCCCCCCCACACCTACAACAGTTCTGCCTTCCAGCCTATTCGGGAACCTCAGTTTCTCTCTCGCAAGCCACCTCCCTCACCCCGTCTCCTCTCCCTCTGCCCCTCGCAGTTTTTCGCGGATCTTCCAGCAAACGGTGAAAGAGCTCTCCCCGAAATGCGACGTGAATTTCCTTCTGTCTGAGGACGGTAGTGGGAAGGGGGCCGCGCTCATCACAGCGGTGGGCTGCCGTCAGAGGGAGCAGGAAGCTCAGCAACACTGAAGGCCCTCCCGGAAAAAGTACGAAAGGAACTTTCCGCTGCTTCGTGGCCATCGTTCACCCCCATCCCTCCAACGGCCGTGACCCACCCACCCGCCACT
>CAAKHF010020373.1:7387-19925 GCA_901007745.1 Hippocampus kuda | reverse complement strand
TTTTTTTTTTTTTCCCCCCTCCCCCCCCCCCCTGCCCCCCCCCCCCCCCAATGTCATTCACGTCATCTATTCCAGGTGCTGGGAGGCGGAGGCGAGGGCGTGGTGGTGAAAGACGAGGGCGTGCAGGACACCGACGGGACGGCCTTCGCCCTGGAGGACGCCCGGCGGGACGCGGAGCAGGGGGGACCCCAGGGAGCCATGGCGGGCTTCGGACAGGTGAGACCTCACCGGGAAAGCCACCAAATGGATGCAGGGTTCCTTTTGGGTGTGAGGAGAGCGCGGCGTGTGCAAACAATACAACGCATTACGGATGGGCTGCAATAGGCAATGCCTCACGCCATGCTACGCCCCCCCCCCCAAAAAAAAATCAAAATCAACGTGTCACTACGCTTTCTGCTTATGTCCGGTGGCTGCTTGCGTGGTGTGGAATGCAAACGAATGGATTTTTCTTTCAAGAAATTTTCACTGAAAAATGATTCCCCATGAATACAAAAAGATCTCGGCTGTTGGCTGTTTGGAAATAATGTCAGCGTCCATATTTTGCGGGGAGAAGGTTGTCCAAAATGGACATTGCGAAAGGGTGACAGTCACGACTGGGTATGTCGGCGCCCTTTTTACAGAAAAGTCAGGAAGTCTGGCTCACCGCACACACCAGAAACGAGGCGGGGAGAGCTAAGATCACTTGGCCTGCACAAAAAAAGTACACATGCATTGATCATTTTACAGTATGAGTCCTGTGGGACTCGCTGATCAAAAAAGTCGGAGTCCCATGATGCAGTTCGAAAGTCTCAAATTTCGAATTCTGAAACGGTCAACTTATTCAATCGCATATGATAAGCACACAAACAACAACAACAGACATTGATCATAGGTTTATTTCTTATATGTAAATAATTTAGGCATACAAGATTATTATCGCCAAAAAAACGATCCAACTTTAGCTGCTTCCTCCGTGATATCCCCGCAATAAACTTTCGCAACACTTGTTTTAGCGTTACACGACTTGGCGATCGTCTGCTTTCCGCGCGGCAAAGGCCGATCTCGCCAATCTCATCTCGCGAGAACGGAAATCTCGTCACGCGAGATCAAAACACCAATGGCGCCGATTGTCAAACTGCGATCGTTGCCGGAAAAAAAGATTTACCGTCTTTTTTTTTTTTTTTGACTGAGAAAGTTCCTTGCGTCCCAAAAAAAAAACGCACATTATTTGGAACTGTGCATCCCGCGGGAAATTTATGAACGTGGAACAAATGCAAAAAAAGCGTCACGAGCCGCAGCAAACGCCGTCATTCGGAGCAAATGAAATCCGTCGCGTTTCCCAACCGCCTCGCGAGGCGTCAACCAGGAACACATTGAAAAGCTCACAAAGGCGCCAGGAGGCAAAGGGCAGGGACGCAGCAATTTGACGCTTTGCGACCGGGAGGCCCTCGCCCTCCGGTCGAACACTCCCTGATCTTCGCAAGCCTTCCTTGTACGTGTCTTGTCACGGCAAGGCCAAGTATGGCGTGAAAGGATTTCTTTTGCAAAAATGTAAATAATTCAGGTAGACAAGATTATTATCGCAAAAAAAAACGATCCAACTTTAGCTGCTTCCTCTGCGATATCTCCGCAATAAACTGTCGCAACACCTGTTTTAACTTGGCAATCGTCTGCTTTCCGCGCGGCGAAGGCTGATCTCGCCAATCTCGTCTTGCGAGATCAAAACAACAATGGCGGCGATTGTCAAACTGCGATTGTTGCGATTGTAGTGGTTTTTTTTTGTTGTTGTTTTTTTTACCGAGAAATTTCCTTGCGTCGCAAAAAACGCATGTTATTTGGAACTGTGCGGGAAAATTTTGCGTCTATGACGCCGGACGCAGAGGTACCGAGATGGCTGCTGCCTACGGTGCTCTCGAACTTGCACGCTTCCGGCAGAGGGCGACGAACGGGCGATGCATCGTGGAAGCTCATCGCCCAATAATTTTTTGGGGGGGGGGGTGTAGCTCTTTCCAGTCTGGTCTCCGCTTGTGGCCGGCAGGGCGCTCTTACGTGATGCCACCAACCAATCAAATCGCACGTTCCCTCGGAACAGCTGTGCCAACTTGTCGGCGCCAAGTAAGGATTTCTACCCCCACCCCCACCACCACCAACAGGCGACTGTCAGTTGAAGACTGTTGCTTTGACACCGTGTGTCGAGTGTGAGAAAAACTTCCTCAGGATCTCAGCTCGATTCTGTGCAGCTTGTGTCACGCCCGCCCCGGACGAGCCGGCCCGGCTTTGGCGGCGCCACGGCTGCTCGTCTGGCGTTGGGCTTCTCTCCCAACTCCTCGGCAGCTCTTTGGGCGCCAGCCGTCTCGTTTGCCCGAGATCTCGATTTCCGTGTTGGGATGCTCGCCAACGAGCTCTTTCTTTGAGTGGCTCGTTCAGGGTGAACGATGAGACTGCATTCGGTTTGGTTTGTGTGTTTGTTGTTTTAGCTCGGGGGATGGAATTCTTGAGTCTCTGTTGCTAACTCCACTCCCGCTGTCGCAGACGGAAGAGTCATGTCTTGGAAAATCATTTTGAGAAAAGAGTGGGGACACCGCCCGGTTCATTGGGCGCAAATTTTGTCTGGCGAAAAACTCCCCGGCCGCCCCTCCCGAACGTCTCCTTTCCAACGAGCGCGATGCTCTCGCGCTAGTTTTTTTTGTTTCTGTTTTTGAAGGCGCCGCGCGCGACAGTTTCAAGTGGCGGGGAGTCGTCGGAATCGCCGGGCGCCGCCGTAACTGACAAGTTAATTGCCGCCGCCGGCACCAAAAGCGGCCTCAGATCCTTCAAAAGTGCACCGAAAGACGGGCGGGCGATGCGGCCCGACCAGTCCGACGGCAGCGTTCTCCCCGACGTACGCAAAGCCACTTTTGGCGACCTTGATAATAGCCCTCGACGACAAACGACAACATTCTTGAGCGAACGCGCACGGAAAAGCAAAAGGCAGGTCTTGAGACTTAAGGGCGTCACGTCGCGGACGCCGCTCAGATGAGGGTCGCGCTGATGGAGGTAAGCGGCCACGGATCTCGCCGCCCGCTCTCCGGTCGGGATGGCCAAAAGGGTCCCGAAAGCGCTGCCCCGTGTTTCATTGTGTGTGTGTGTGTGTGTGTGTGTCCCCTCCTCTTCCAGGACTTCTACGATGAGCACGGTGTCTTCAGCGAGAGTTTCTGGCCGCCCAGCGAGCCTCCTCAAGCCATGGCGTTTAATCCCAGAGGACGGGTCAGCAAGCCTCTGACTCCACCGCCAACCTCGCAGTCCATCAACAACCAGGTACGCGCTTCGGGACGGCAAACGCACGCGGGCGCTGGAACGCCGTCGGACGCGTTGCCCATCGGAAATCCTTCCCGAGATGCGCGTCGAGCTTGCGCTGAGCGTGCTCGCATCGCCGATCATTTTTCGGAAATGCCGTTCGTCTGTTGCCGAACGTATAAACCCATCACAGAAATTTGGCATGAAGTACTAAAAACTTCATGCCAACAAACAATCTGACACGCTTAAAAAAAGGAGGACAGCGTTGAAGCAATTTATCGACCCAGCGCTGATTTATATTGTTTGTTTTTTTTTTTTGGTACTTTTGAACATGCAAAAGCTGCACACCTTTTCAGGTCGGTTCCGAAATGATTCCACGAAGAAACGCGTCTTGACAGAAACACACTTTTGCTGAATGTTTATTCTTGTTTTTGGATTTTGATTTCTTCTTTTTTTTTTTTTTTTTTTTTTTCAGTCATAGCAACGCTCTCTCATTGAAAACAGCTTCTGAGTATTGTGGCAGAGCAGGTTATTGTGTACTTTGTACCTTAATTGGGCTCCTTTACACGCCATCAGATCATCGAATTTCGTTTCAGATTTTCTCCGGAACAGTAGAAAGTTGTGTCGTCGGCAAGTAAGACACATTGAAGTCGTTTTGAAACGCGGCAGGTGTCATTGAGATACAAAATGAATAGTTTGGGGCCTAGCGCAGACCCTTGAGGAACCCCATGAGTGATCATCAAGAGCTTTGATTGGATGTTGTTGAACTGCACATCCTGAGACCGATTATCGGGGAAAAAAACTTGTATCCCTCTATATGCAACACCTCCAATGCCATATCAAAAGCCTTTTGAGCCGCCAGCCCCCTCCAAAAAAAAATTGTCTCTTTTATAATAGTCAAAAATGGGCACTCTTTTTTCTTTCTTTTTGATACTTGCAGAACTACCGAAAATGTTTTTTTTTTTTAATCTGTTTTCAAGAGAAATGCAGTAAACCGTCAAATGTTCTGCCTGTTTTTTCATGTCTTTATTGTTGTAAACGTTATTTTAGTCATGGTCTATTTTTTAAAAATTATTCAGTCGATTAATTGCTGGTCGGAATTTTACAGCGCCAGATATCGAAATCAGCATCTGCCTAAAAACGAAAATCCATGTTAGTCTGGCCCTTAAAAAAGGAAAAAATAAATAAATGAATCATTAAATTTCAACAAGGCAAATGTTTCTCATGGTTTTTTGACCAAGAAAAATTGTGCGCTCGTGATATGTTATAAAAACGCACAGCCATGACATGACGATAAAAATATGTAAACAATATTTGCCACTTTTTGCGTCAGTTCATTGGACATTGCGCCGCTTCTTCCGGTGTCCTCATCTTGGCCACCCGGGGGCAGCAAAATGCAGAACTCGTGAAACCGCAACGCCGTTAGCGCTTGTCGGCGGCCCCGAGACTGTGTTATAATAATAAACGGTCGCGAAAGAAATATGACCTCAAGCCGCTGACAAAGCCCAAATCTCATCCGACGCTCGGCGCGGCGCGCAGCTTCTTTTCCAGTACCCGGTGAGCCAATCGCAGCCGCCGCCGTTCTACATGGGAGGGATGGACACCTTGGCGGGCGCGGAGTCCGGCCCACAGGCCCCGCCCCCGGCCCCCATGACACCGGCGCCGCCGCCGCCCTCCACCGGCGCGCCGGCCGGCCCCGCCTGCTCTTCGGGCCCCTCGCCTTCCTCCCAAGGATCCGAGACGTCCTTCGACTGCACGCACTGTGGCAAATCCTTACGTTCCAGGAAGAACTACAGCAAGCACATGTTCATCCACTCCGGTGAGTTTCACGTCGACGCGGCTTCTGTCGAAGTGAGCTAGAAGCTAGCGTCAGTGTCTGCGCGAGCTAAGGATCGAAAGCGTCTTGGGCGCTCCCGCAAAGCGATTCGCAAAGTGCGCTCCAAAGCGGACCGCGCGTGCTCGGAGACGATTCGATACGTATCGCGATACGGTTCCCTTTTGAAGCCGAGCAAACGGCTTCGGTGGGATTGCGATTCAATGGGAGACGGTCCAGCCGGCTTTGACGGCGTGTGACGCAATGAGTATCAAGTAGCAAATACAACTTGATTGTCAAATGTGCACAGATGTATGTTGTAAGAGGGAAGCAATTTCAACAAGAGGAGCCGCTGCGGGTGCCCGCGCCGCCATCAAAAGAAAAGTTAACATAAAATGACAAAATAATACAAGACAACACATGAGAAGGCGCAACCACCAAGCACAGATTCTTCTTCTTTGACGAATGACGTGGCCAAAAATGCAGAAAACAGTCCACATCACAACAGCACCATGTGACAAAAACGCAAGGCTCTTGAAGAGCACTTGCCGACCGCTGCCTCCTCGGGCGCCATCTTGAAAAAAAAAGAAAAAAATGTGTCGATTGTTGTCTGTTTACGGCACTCATAAATGTTTGCGTGTGGTAGTTCTCTAAAACCGTAACAACAACAAAAATGGAAGATTCCAATTTGGATTTTACAAAACTGTAATCCTAAAACAATTTTTATCCCTTTTGTAATATTCACGGTTTAATTTGATGATTTTAATTCCTGTTTTTGCACATGACATTTTGACAATTTTTTAAAAAATCTTCATAGCTGAATTTTCTTGTCGTTATTTTTAGGATATTTGAGCACTGCTACGACTCTAAACTTTAGTCTCGGTTTATTATTTAAAAAGCAAAATTGGTCTTGACGCCTCGGTCACGATGGCTTTAATTGGAAGGTTGAAGAGTGCAACTTTTGGGGGACAACCTGTCTCGTTTTTGGAATGAATATTTCGGCCGACTCTGCTCCTTTACTTTCATGTTAGTCAGTGTGGTGGTACTTGGAGGGACACGATTCTTCTTATTTTTTTAAAATTGGGGGTGGGGGGGGGGACCAGTTGGTGTCAAACTCTTGAGAACCACCGCCCGCCCTCGAGTCCGTTGCGAAGGCGTGCTCGACGGGAGCCGACATTCCAGCCGTCACTCAAAGCGCCCCCCCTCCCCCTCCCCCATGCGCATACCTGCCCGCAGGTCAGAAACCTCACCAGTGCTCCATCTGCTGGCGCTCCTTCTCCCTGCGCGACTACCTCCTCAAGCACATGGTGGTGCACACGGGCGTGCGCGCCTTCCAGTGCTCCATGTGCGGCAAGCGCTTCACGCAGAAGAGCTCGCTCAACGTGCACATGCGCACGCACCGCGCCGAGCGCACCTTCCAGTGCAACGTGTGCCACCGGGCCTTCACCCACCGCACCTTGCTGGAGCGCCACGCCCTGCAGCACGCCCCCCCGCAGGCCGCGCCGGGGCGCGGCGCCGACATGACCTCGCCCGCCAAGCACAGCCCTCCCGCCGCCATGGGGGGGCCCTCAGGTATGGCCGGAGCGCCCGGCATGGTGGCCATGCCGGGCCACGGCGCCGCGTCCAACTAGAGCCCGGTGGGGGTCGCCCTCCCTCGAGCTGGCAAAAAGCAGAGGTGGGGGGTGGGTTGCGAGTCACGCTCAACTTTGACTCGCTAATCACGAAACGTGACTCGGACACACTTTGCCGCCGTGCGTATTTGACATTCGAAACAAATGTCGAAGACACGCCGCCAAAGAGTGGATCCATCGCTGACGGCGCAATGACGTTTTTCTTCGACCGTTCCAATACTGTACCAGCTTTTTTTTTTTTTTTTTTTCCTTGCCGACGAGCGACCTCCGCGCGCCCCGTTCAGCCAAGAGTCAAGAGCGAAAATGAGGGCGTGGTCTGACAGGGTCCGCCCCCAAATTTCACGTTCGGGGCCACGGCGAGCTTTCTGTCGCCCATGCGGCCATTGAACATGAAACTACACGAGACGGAGACCGGTTGTGGACCACCATCCCCAAATTGTCCATTCGAAACGCGTTTCCGCAGCCGCCGGTCCCATTTTGGGATGCACAGTGGGCTCCCGATTGGACGAACGGACTCCAGTCAGTTCAGTGGGGCCGCAAGTTGGGACTTGACTTGCTTCCGAGGATGACTGGCGCCTATGTGACTAGCGGCCACCTCCGCCTAACGGTCGAGAAAACTTCCCGCGGAGGCTCTTTTGGAACCCGACGCACACCTCGACACAACCGTATTTCCTCATCCTCGCTCTACTGAGCCCGCGCGGCCGACAACCTCACAGTATTAACCGACACTTGAAGAAAAAAAATAAATCGAATCCAAAATAGCCTCTGCGGGAACGCCGTCCGGACCGTGCTTGAGGGCGGGTCTGAGGGGCCGGCGGCTTTTATCGAGCGGCGGGGTTCGTGAGAGAGTTCCCGAGGAAGATGATTCGACGAGGTCGGGAAGGTTTCACTCGCAATCACTCGATTTGTTCTCACGACTTGATTGCCCGCCGAGCTTGCCGGTGAATCGGTGGTGTCGCAACAGAGAGAGAGAGGAAATGCGGCGGACGGCGACCCTCTGGGGCCGCAATCGTGCCCCCTGCACGATCGCGACGAATGTGGGTCGACTTGAGCGGGTCGAGGTTCGGTGAGTAAACCGTGGCGTATTTTGCTTGAACCCCCCCATGAAGCAAAAGGACATTTCTTTGGTAGACTCGCATGAGTTGACTGCGAATGAAACGGAAAGTCACGGGGCGGCATCGGCCGCCCGTGTCAAATCCAATTCACTCTCATCCGTCAACACGCTTTGGGCAAAGTTCCTACGGGGGTCTCGCGGGCGCACCCCCCCACCCCACCCCCTTGATCAAATACCTCGAAATAGGATGGACTCCAAATCGGAAATGTTTGGAAAACATTTCATGCTTATATTCCACACACATACACACACCGACAATTACCTCGGCGGTCCAAAGAGAGACGTTTTAAATTTTTTTTTTTTTTTTTTTTTTTGGGTGTCATATTTGAAGCTGCAACCGTTCAAGCTTAAAAGATGGATCCGTTTACATTTTAAATGTTTCCTACTTCAATGTAAAAAGGAAAAAAGAAACGCGGTCAAAGCGTTCACTTTGTTCTTTGTTGCTCCTGTGATGCGGAAGTTTAAAAAAAAAATTGCTTTTAACGTGAAAGAGCCATTGGGAGGAAGTGAAAGTCAGTGGGAAAACGTTTGACAAATCAATGATTTCTATCAGGATTTTATATACATATATATTGTAAAAAAAAATAATAGTGAATGTTTGGTTGTGTTTCGGGGCTTTTCAATCTTTATCGCCTTTCGCGTGGCACACAGTTTTTATTTTTTTATTTCATTTTATTATTTTTTTTTAGTCAAACTAAAAATGAATCATGAAATTGTACAATCGCCCCTCAAAGTTTTTGACCAAGTCAAAAAAAAAAATGGTGATAATGTGAAGTTATCACATAAATATTTATTGCAATTTGATCTCTATGCACACTTAAGTTTGCACATCCTGTTCGATATTGTCGTCCCCCCAAGCATTTGGCCTCTTTTTGGGGTTTTTTTTTCCCCCCTTTGGGCCCCCCCACCTTCCTTTCTGACATACCTCCTCGCCAAATGCGAATCCAAAAGGAATTTCGTACGCCGAGACCTTGTGGAGGCCCTCCCTTGCAAAAATTGACATGAAATGTCCCCTTTGGTGTCACGTGGCCGAGATGAGAAGTGCGCACGTGCTGTCGCATAATAAGCTAAAATGTCCACGCTAAACCTCTGGTGCTTTTTTTTTTTTTTGTGAGAAGGGGGGTTGTTGTTGTCATTATTGGTGTCATTGTTGTTGTTATTTTGTGTTCTCTCTCTGGACATATTTACCTCATTTTTGCCAGCTGCCGAGAACACGCGCGGCGGCGCTTCGCTCAGTCGACTTCGCAGTGTTTGGCGTTTCTTTTTTGTTTTCTTTGCATTTGATTTCTCCTCAGCGGCGGAAGTGGTTGTGGTGCATTCAAGGACCCGTGTGTACAGTCCTGTAACATGTTGGCTCTTTGTGACGTACTGTGTGATGCCTTTTCTGTTCTTCTTCCTCTTCTGGGATGTTTTCTACAAGAAATTCCTTTCTGGCGAGCAGTGGCGCTATTCGAAACACAAAAAAACAAACAAACAAGCAAGCTGATCTTTTCTGTATGACAAAAGGCAAAGAGGCATGATTTTAACCTTTTTTCTGACAACTTGTAGATGTTGTAGTCGATGACTGTGATTGAATTCCAAAACTGACGGGAGTGATTTCAAGGATTTCTTTCTCCAATTAAAACATCTTCTATGACTGACTTTTTCCTCCTGGTTTGTGCCGTTTGGCTGTGACTTGAACAAAAAGGAGGTGCTTGCTCCCAACACGACGGATTGCTGCAACACCAAGAAGAAAAAAAAACGTTTTGCCAACTCGCTTTCCACCAGAGAAAAAAAAAACATACCCACCAAAAAGCGACGAAAACAATATTTTTGGGGGAATATATATATATATATATATATATATATATATATATATATATATATATATATATATATATATATTTTTTTTGCATACCGTATTTTCTGCACTAAAAGGCGCACTGGATTATGAGGCGCACCTTCAATGAATGGCCTATTTTGTAATTTTTTTTCAGATATTGGACACACTGGATTATAAGGCGCAATCTACAATGTATCCACTAGATGGAGCTACGCTCCTTCTGTTCGACTCGAGAGGCGTTCATGACCGCATCCGAAAAAACGTAAATTAACGATTTCTTCCAGGAAACTACGAAAATTGAAATGCCCCTTGGCATTTCCTTGAGCGTAGCTCCAACGGAACGATCAGATGTCAGTAAATCGTAGGAGACTGGACTGTCTCAGAAGTCATTGTTCTTTATTCCTTTGTTGTGTATTCAAATAAATTCTGTAGGTGCGCCACAGACTGTATTTTGTGATTTCCTCGCTTGATTTTGATGCATTCTTTTCAATGTTCGTCGTTTCATTGAAGGAATCGCTAGTTTATGTTTTTCCAAGGCGGTCATGAACGCCTCTCGAGTCGAACGGAAGAAGAGAAGGCACGGAGACGGGCAAGGACGCCCCGGAATTTGTTGAAACTGTGAAAACCATTCATAAAGTGTGCGTTTTAAAATAATAACACCACAGCTCTCCCTTTTTCGGAGCTGCTAACAAAAACGTATTTCATCAAGCAGCGACACAGTTCACTGAACCAACAGCAAGTGATAACATTGTAAGTATGTCTCCGGCGAGGAGCCGTCTTGGAGTCGACATATTACCGCAATGACCAGACACAAGGTGCACCGTGAGCTTTTCAGAAAATGGAAGACTTTTCGGTGCGCCATTCTTCTCCTTTGGGCTTGTCCCTTTCCACGGGTTGCCACAGCGAATCAACTCGCATGTTCGTTTTGGCAAAAGTTTTACGCCGGATGCCATTCCTGACGCAACCCTCCCCTTATCCGGGCTTGGGACCGGCACTAGTCAAGCTGCTGAGTGCGGAACATACGGTGCACTATTTTTGCTCCCGTAATAGCTCAAGTGATAAAACGACCAAAAATCGGATGGACCGAGCACAAATAACGGCTTTGCACATGTTGACATATCTCTGAGGCGACGGCGGTACAGTCCACGGTTGGCTTCCACTTGAAGAAGAGGAAGGTCCGCTGCTTCGGGTGGAATCTGAGTTTTCCCGAATAGGACTGAGTTGCATCGGCGCCGTTTCCGACGTCTGCGCGTGTTTCAGTCCACCACCCCTCAAATCGCTCGCCTTCAACTCCTGACGCCCGACGACATCTCAGGCTCTCAACCGACGGTCGCGCTTCTTCTGACGAGCTCTTGCCATCTCCCGTTGCACGGCGGCCGCCATTCCGACTCCATCTGAACATTGCTCAAGAAAAACAAGAGCCTCATTCAAGTCCACGGAGCGTCACACCATCTTTGAATTATTATTTTTTTTTTTGTCTCAGTCCATCTGCCGACGGACAACATCTGTCGCTTTTTTTTTTCCTCTCCACGGCATGCCGAGGGTCGGGCTGGGGGGCTTTTGTGAGTGGTGCCATTGTGTGCTTGTCCATTGTGAGTGTGTGTGTGTGCGCGCGCGCTCGCGAAATGATTTGCGGAGGTCTTCAGAGCGCTTTGCAAAACTGCCAATAAAATTCCCTCCTTATTTGATTATTTTTAATCATGTAAGATTTGTGATGTGCTCTCGACCATCGGACCCCCCCCCCCCCCCCCATTCTGCTAACTTGGTTTCAACGCCATGCTCCAACAGATGTGAAGCACTTCCCAAAAGTGTGCTAAGAAGGTAAAAGAAATCAAAACGATTCTATTTCGAGGGCACTTGAAACCATGCGAGAGTCTTCCGAGCCAAAAACTGACGAAAAACGATCCTTTTTTTTTTTTTTTTCCTCTTGAGCTTTTACTTTCTTTTTAGTTGTTTTGCCCGACTTGAGAGGCCGGGCCATTGTTCATGTTCAATGAAGTGGCGTGAGGGACGTTGTCTTTCATGAATAGACAGCCCCCCCCCCCAAAATCCCCCCTTTTCTGTCTCCAGGGAGACCCTTTCAAGTCGGGGTGGCGGCCAACAGCGCATCCATTCAAATGGCCGCGGCAGGGTTGCGCGGGCGCGCATGCAACAGATGGAGGCCACACCAGCAAGGACGTTGAGGATCTTTTTATTTTTTGGAAAAATAGTCTTGGCTAATTCCGTCGTTGACACAGAGCAGAAGAATACAATGTACAGCACAATCCCTCTTAAATAACTTTTTTTTTCCGTTCCCATTGACTTGAAGTGCCTTTGCAAATATCATCCATGAAAAGAAAGCAATTTAAATAATCCTGACAAACAAGAACAAATATACAATCCAAAATAACAACACAAAATCCTTAAGTTAACTTAAATTAAATGATAATTAAATCGTAGCTTCCCGCTTTTTTTTCCCTTCTCTATTTTACAACAAAAGGACAGTCTATGTGAGAAAGTGTTGAGAGGAAGAAGAGGAAAACAAGGCCTTTGTCATGGGCGCATTGGAGGGCAAAAAAAAAAATCTTCATAAAAGTTCATCGAGCGAGCACGTTTTTAAAATCTTTTTCTTTATTTATCTTTACGAAGAGGCCAGTATGGCCAAACATCCGCCGTTTGATGCGGTTCCTGGGTTTGAGAAAAAGGCCTGGGTGCAAATGTTGCAAAAAACAAACCAACAAAATCCTATCTTGGCGGCTTTAAAAAAATAATAATAATTTCTCACACCATCCATTGAATATTTCTTTTCATTTGTGCCCCCGAGGCCCGACAAAGAGGCAGCACAGAAAGCTAAATGGCCGTTTACGTTTAACCGTAAACTTGACTCCCCCCCCCCCCCCCCCCCCCCCCCCGCCCCCTTTTCC
>CAAKHF010020371.1:9238-20233 GCA_901007745.1 Hippocampus kuda | reverse complement strand
TCGTTTTATTTTCCTTTGTGATGGTATTTGATGGGTTGATGGAATGGAGTGGGAGGGAGGGAGGGAGGGAGGGAGTGACTGTTTGGAAGGAGAGTCACCTTCCATAGGGACTGTAGGTCACTCAACCTCCGGTGTGGCTTCTCTTCTTTGCTTCTTAGGAGACTCTTGATCCTTTTTGCTGACTAAAAATGGTAGACCTAGCGTACTGGTACTGTGACGCTAAGTCACGCAAACGCACACCTCGTTCGTCTTTTTCGATTATGTCCTTCTTCTGCTCGATCATAATTTTCGTCTTCTTCGGCTTAACACTAACCTGTGGTGGGGTCTTTTTCGGTCCCATAATCGTAAACGTGCACTCTATATGGTCCAAAATGTCGCTCAAACAAATCACATCCGCACTCAGAGAAAGGGGGTGACGAACCGGGACGCCGTTGAGCGTGCGTAAGCTTCTCGTGGCCGCCACCGTGGCACTGCTCGATCGCGTGGTTTGTTCGTCCGCCGAAAACTAGTTCGTCTGCCGAGACTATATGCTCGCGAATTTAATGTTTGTGAGGCGAAAAGTTCGTCAGCCGAGGTATCACTGTATAGTGTAGCTCCAGTCCACATATATTGTTTTACAACAATACAGGGCTCTACATAAACTTTTGCATTGGTAGCACTGGTGCTACAAACTTTTTTTACACTGGATTTGGTCGCACCCTTTTTGGGGGCGGTACAACATGACCATATTTGTTGATGTATAGGTATGATGTCAAGATTAACACAATATATTTGCCAAATATTTTAACTATAATAATTGTTTGCAACACAGCAGCGTCAAAACAGATCTGTTATTTTACATGACTAAAAGACAAAAGGAAGTTGTTACAATGTCATGGCAAAAAACTTAACCCACCACTAAAAAGTTGTGAAATAATAGCTGAAAGCTAATCAACTTAAAAATATTTTTACTACTACACTACCCGTAGTTCAACAAAATACTATATGGATAATTACAATGCTTATACATTTTGAACATTTATTTGTAAACACTTTTGAACAATTGAACATGGAAAAGACTTAACATTTTTACACACTGCCGATATTTCCATTTATTATATTTTAATTTAAATACAAATAAAACTAAAGATGCTGACCTAACCCCTATTTTCATCAATGATGACTGTGTGGAAATAGTCCACAGTTAAAATTTCTTGGGAGTACACATTTCAGACACCCTCTCCTGGACTACAAATACCACAGCAATGGTTAAAAAGTCCAGGCAATGAATTTACTTCCTCAGGACTTTAAAAAGAAACAACCTCTGTGAGAAACTGCTGATAGCCTTTTACTACTCTACTGGTGAAACCATTTAACATACTGTATTACGTCATGGTATGCAGGCTGCTCTGTTGCGGACAAAAAAACTCTACAGAGAGTTGTAAAAACTGCAGAAAAAGTAATTGGCCTATCTCTTCCACCATTATAGAACATTGCCAACACCCATTACTACGCAAGAGCCAGGACCATCAGTACAGCCACTTCTCACCCCAGTCATCACCTTTTCACTCTTTTGAGCCATTTGACTGTCGTTGCTGGATAGCCCCGGGGCGATTGTGTTTTGCGCCTGTCATGGCATTTTCACAGCCCCGCTTTGTTCAGCGGAAAGGTCGGTGCTATTGGACAGTCTGCGGCTGGATGGATGCATATCTTGAAGAGCCGACGATGAGAAGAAAGGAGCGTCAGTGCAGAGCGCCGATGCGTATGTGGAACTGGGAGTCGCGGCTTGGAAGTGAAGCCAATTTACACGGGACAGGAGATGAGGGCCAATCTCTTTTTCGTTAATGGACGCTATAACTTCTTGTTGCTTTGAAACCTAGCTTACAGCAGACATGTGCACATTTTCAGCATGACGTCTTTGATCCACTGGTGAAAAGGACACTTTGATTAGTTCCTTTTTCATCTATAACTGTTTCAAACAACAAAATATATGCAGGAAAACTGGTTAAGATTGCACGACTGTCTGTGTCTTATGTGTTGTGTTGTATGGTATTGTTTTGTCATTTTATGTTAACTGTTCTTTTGATGGCGGCGCGGGCAACCGCAGCAGCTCCTCTTGTTCTGTTGTCTGGTTGAGAGGGAAGAAATTTCATCTGTGCTCTATGTTGCAAATACAGCGCATTAGACAATAAAGTTGTGCTCTTTACGGCTATAATATAGGTATAATAAAAATAGTGTGTAAACTCTTCACTTGGAAATGAATGAGCTTGCAACTGAGGTGCGCAGAACCACATTATTATCAGCTTTTGTTAATATCCACTTTAGTCTGTATGACGAACAAGAGGCAAGCAGTGAATGGCTTTACTGTGTTCGTTGTCTTTTGACATTGTCAGCAGCCACCTGCAAACAGAGGTCCATGCCCTCGTGGCAAGAGCAACCCTCCCGGCCTGATAACAGCTGGTTTCAAGAAAACACGTCTCCTCCCTGGACGCCATTTCACGACATGATCGACGTAATCGTCCCCAGACTCGCCTCTGAGTGACAACGCGTGCTTCTGTGTCACAGCCAGCCAAGTGGAGTCGAGTCAGCTGACTGAGCTGCGCAGGCCGGGTCGTCGCGACGCATGTCACAGCTGCTAGCTAGCCTAGCTTTAGCCACACACACAACCAATTATGCTAACGGCAAGGTTCGGGGCGAAGGAACGTTTAACTTAAAAGACAGTCATCGAAGTTGTTGGAATACGAAATGTGAAAATTCCTCTGAACCCCTTGGGACCCAAAACAAACCCATCAATCATACACGCACTGCGGCTTCATAACTGATTGGGTAATGATTAGTCAGCAAACGACTTAATGAGCTTCCCGGTGGGCAGCTAATGTTAAGCTAGCTATCTGTCGCAAGTAAGGTCCAAATGAATACTGTTGTAAACGTGCGTTGACGGGAATGCCTGCGCATTGGACTCAATACCACGATCACAGCGAGACAACGTTCGAACAGTCACGAGGACCACTAAACATGCGACAACTTTGTGATTTAACAGGTCAAAATAATGTTGGGAGTAAGCTAAAAATGTGGCTTATCATGCAGAGGTCCCGGTGGGTCTCCGTGTCGTAACGAGCAACTTTCGTTAGCCAGCAGGCCTGACTCACCATGCCGCCTGAGCCTTCCTCGTTCCTCGGCGGAGCCTCGTCTTCCCCGCCGGTCTTCGGTCCGGGATCAGCCTCCTCCTGCAGCAGCGGCGGCTCTCCGCTCTGGTCTGAACTCATCAGCCGCTCCTGACACTCTTCCACCCCGTCGCGTTCTCCCGACCCCGCCGGCCTGCCTGGCGCCCGCCTCCTCTGCCGGCCGCGTTCACCAGTCCGCCGGGCAGTCTGTCCCCCCCCCACCTGCTCGACTGGATGGGCCAGTGACGCTCGCTAACTAGCTTATCTCGCAGGCTAGCTAGCTAGCCGGCTAGCGGTTATGCTCCGGACCTAGCGTGCTACGAATCAATGAAGCGGGCTAGCTCAACGAGTCAAACCTGTAGTCTGTGCTACGACGCTAATAAAACCCAAAGACTGCAACCATGGCCCCTCGCACGGTGCAGTGTCCTCGGTCACTTTGTCACAAAGCACGCTGCTCAATCGCGCATTCTAGATTGGACGACCGCAGCGGACGCTGGGGACACGCACCTACACTCGGCGGAGGCACATCGTCCGCCGACGTCCCGGCAACCACCGCGAGTACTCGGTGACCTCTGTGACAGTACTTCCGTTTCCGGTTTCAGTTCTGGGTCGAGCCCTTTGGATTCTCTCTTGCGCGTGCGTGAGAATCGAAGTGGGTGGGTGGGGGAAGAGAGGCGACTGAACAGTGAGCAGTTTCACAGCTGCGGCTCACTTGACTTCGATTTTGTGAGAGGAGGCAGGCTTGACCGCAGTGTTTGACAGTACTGTACATAGATGTACGCCTCACTGTACGCCTTCAAGCTTTCAGGCATTGTTTTGAAAGGCTTGAAACTTCATTTGACAAAGTGACCGGTGCACTTTGTGCCATGTTTTATCTGCACTAATGGAATTTAGGGGCTTTAACGTTGCTGTTCAGACACTATTACAAAGCATTCATTCTTCACAATTTCCCGACAGAAAAATATTCAGACATACAAAACAGATGAACTGAAACTGTATTTACCTTTAACCCAGTTGTTCACATTGATAATCATTTTATCAAGATCTTGAAACCGATATGGAACATACAGAGGCTAAGTATGGTAAACAAGTTACCGGGCAGCGAAACTAATGAGAGACACGACATGCGATCAGCCCGACAGAAATACATTTCTTCTCCCTGTCACTTTTTAAATCGATATTGTGGCAGGTTACACTGGCGATTGATTCGCTGAGAGTTGCGCAGCCTCAGATCATTTCACTTACGTCACGTGAGCAAAACAAGAGAACTGGGTTTGAATGCGTAAGACTCCATCCACCATTTGTGTGTGTGTGTATGTGTGTTAGGGAAGGAGGGTCTGGTTAGCAAATATTTACAAGTTACAAGATACTATTAATTAAATAGTGATGTTACGAGACGTGAGTGAGTGAGTGAGTGAGTGAGTGAGTGAGTGAGTGAGTGAGTGAGTGAGTGAGTGAGTGAGTGAGTGAGTGAGTGAGTGAAAAACAGGGCTCATCAGAGTAGAGGTCGTCTTCACCTTAGCCTGGCCTGGCAGTACAGCCCATTGTTTTGGACACCAGACATTCTGACCAAACTAATCATACAGTATTATGATGTAAAGCTACAGCATCCAGATCCAGAAAAAGTGTTTGCCAAGATCAGAAGAAATTTTCTCTGTGTTACGTGAACGTAAAGCCCATACACTGCCACCAGAGATCCTGTGTGGAGTCCAAGAAGTGGAAAGCACAACCATATCCTCCCAGGATGGCAAAACACCTTCCATCTAGACCGCGTCTCTTCAAACAAGCATTTTATTCCACTGTCGTGGATTGTACTTAAGTTTATTTATGTATTGCACATGAAAGCTAAAAGAAATTGTACCTAAAAAAGTTTATAAACAAATAGTTCTTAAAGATGAGATACAAATGTTTTTATAACATAAGTGAACTGTATGATTCAGCCCCTGCACCACGAATGTTACAAAACCAAGATCCTCATTTTTGGAGTTCAAACTGGATTCACAACAATGATATACCTGTGCATATTTCATATTATGTTCTACTTCTTTAAATGTGGAAAATTCATCACCAACAGAGTGACTCAGAGTCCATCGCAGTAAGCATTCACTGTCAAAGGTGGCAAATGTGGCAATAAAGCTACGCCGCAGGTGGGAGTTGAAACGCCCGATGGGGTTCTGCCAGATGCTTCCATCAAACTCTCACAATACATTTGGGTCTGCCAGGTCAGACCCCGCATCTTCCCCCACCAGGGGAGCCAAATCACCACCAGGTGTTCATCAGTATACAGCTCCGCCCCTCTCTTCACCCAAGTGTGCCAAACGTGAGGCCACAAATCCGATGATACGACCACAAAATCAATCATCCAACTGCGGCCATGGGTGTCCTGGTGCCAAATCCACATCACATAAGAACACCTTTATGTTTGAACATGTTATTGGGAAGGGGGACCCATGTTACCTTTGCAGGCTGAGCCTGGCCGGGCCCCCTGGATGTAGGCGCGATCACCATGCACTCGCCACCGAACCCCACCTCCACACCTGGCTCTAGAGGGGGGCCCCCGGTGACCCACATCCAGGCAAGGGAAACAAAGGTCCATATATTTTATTCATCATAAGGGGTATTTTAATATGAATATTTTTGAGAAATATCAGTCTGGTTTTAGGATGAACCATAGTACAGAGACAGCTCTTATTATTCTATTAAACAGACTTAAAAACCTGGTGTGCATCTCTGGTTCCGTTTTTAACTGGTTTCATTCCTATCCCACAGATGTTATTTTGTAAATTTGGATTCTTGTTCTTCCAGAGTCCATGAAATTAAATGTGGGATACTCCAAGGTTCAGTTTTAGGCCCAAATCTTTGTAATTTTTACACGCTTCTCCTCAGGGACATCATCAGGAAATATGGCATCAGCTTCCACAGCAACGCTGATGATACACAGCTGCATATGGCTGTGTCTCCTGACAACACAGGGCTTATTGATACCCTTTTAAATTGGATTGGCAGAGAATTTCCTACAGCTCAATCAGGACAAAACTGAGGTTTTAGTTATTGGCCCTGAAGATCAGAGAGAGAAACCTTTACCAAAAACTACAGTATCTTAAACCCTCAAAATGAACTTGGGTGTCATTTTTGACTCAGAGCTTAGTTTTATTCCTCAAATTATAAATATAACTAAGATTGCTGTTTTTCATCTCAAGAGTATCGGCAGCATCCGCCCGTTTCTCTCTCCGGCCAACACAGAACTACTGATGTTTGCTTTTATTTTCTGTCGCTTGGATAGTTGTAATGCCCTACTGCAGGGGTGGCCAACCCGCGGCTCGTGAGCCGCATGCGGCTCTTTGGCTGGTTAAGTGCAGCTCCCGGCTTTCACACGACAAGCGTCGAAAATGCCTCGGCAGTGGCAATGCCATTCAAATGAAGGCGCTAACCACATAGAACGTACTACGTCAGCCTATCATCAATCCCGTTACTTGATTGACATAGAGGGCAACAAATCAGATGCCTGCATCACCGCTCATGCACAAAAAACGGCGCTAAGTGCTGAGCTATTCAGCGAATTAGCTCTGATTTTAAGGCAGGGGTGCCTAATACGTTGATCACAATCGACCGGGAGCCAGTAAACTGGTCCCAAGGCGACCGCGAGGGGTGGGAGGAGGAAATGGGTGGGGGGGAAAAAAGATTTGTTTGTTTGTATATTGAGCTTTCGCTCATTTTCGGCCCGTTCCGACTTTTGCTCATTGTAGTGTGCGTGCATTTGTGCGTGAGTCCACTGATGGGCACCAGCGTGAGTGCGTGTGTGTGTGTGTTTTTGTGTGTGAGTGTGTGTGCGTGCGTGCGTGTGTGTGTGTATGCTTGCTCGTGCGCGATCGGGTGGTACGTGGGAAGTTGGTCGCTTCAAAAGTCAATCTTTGGCCAAAAAAGTGTGTGTGTGTGTGTGTGTGTGTGAGTGTGTGTGTGTGTGTGTGTGTGTGCGTGTTTGTGCACGCGCATGCGCGAGGAAAGGTATAATGCGGCTCTTTGCAGTAACACAGTAAAAAAATTGGTTCTTCGCCTCTGACTGGTTGGCCACCCCTGCCCTACTCTCTGGTCTTCCTAAAAAGAGTATTTTAAGCTTTCAATTACTCCAAAACCGCACGAGTCCTGACAACTAGCAGAGGGCGGGAACACATTACACCAGTTTTAAAATTGGCTCCCTCTGTGTTTTACGACTGATTTAAGGTGCTTTTATTAGTTTTTAAATGTTTTAATGGTCTTGGGCCATCTTATTTACCTGCTTTTATCATATAAACCATCGCGGATCCTGAGATCCTCTGGCACTGGCCTTTTGGTCCCCAGCTATGGAATAGCCTGTCAGAGGAAATCAGGTCCGTAGAGACTAGATGTTTTTAAAATGGCTGTTTGACAGTGCTCTATAAATACAGTTGAGTTGAGTTGAGTTAAAAGGAGCCTTAAGGCTCATCTTTTTAGGTTGTGTGCATGTTTTGAATGTGTGTGTGTGTGTGTGTGCGTGTGCGTGTGCGTGTGCGTGTGTGTGTGTGTGTGTGTGTGTGTGTGGAGATACTGTATATATTTGTGTATGTTGGCGGGAGGAGGTCGGCTCCTCCATTTTTATGGATGAAAAGTGCTACATATATATAAATAAAGTTTGATTGATTGATTGATTGATTGATTGATTACCACACTCTCGACCAAACAAAATAACCACTCTGCAAAAAAAAAAAAAAAAAAAAAAAAAAATTAAAAAAAAGGGGGGGGGAACCCTTGCAAAACTATTTTGGGTTATATTGCAATCATTGCGAGGGAAAGCCAAGTTTTCTGGTTTTCCCAGGTTGCGTGCATGTGGGAAACCTACATCGACATAAAAAATATCAGGTAGGCTGCCTGCCCCCAAAGACTGCTACGATAGCCTCCAGGACTCCTCATTATTTAAGAATGTTGTCCCCGGCTGGTTTTGGGCCCTACATTCGGAACAAATCTACTCTTAACACACCTCACACATAAGGCAAATCTTCCATGACAATTTTATGAGACACAAGATTGTTGGGCATTTGATGTCAGGAAAAAAAATGGGGCAAAAACAGTGTGACTGTGTATACCCGGCCAAAGTAGATGTTAACAAATTCATGTGGCATTTTCTGTTTGGTATTCTTGTTTGATGTTTTGTGTGTTAGGGTTTGAACTGAAGCCTTTCATAAAGTTTATATTCCCTGTACTCAGATGCTTTGGCTCTGGACCTGACTGGTGAAAGGTAGTCGGAGCATGCCAATAACCTGTCCAGTACGTTCTATTTAACTGAGATTTGCAGTATTGCAATCTGATTGTTTTGTTAAAGAGAAAACATTTTTTAAGAGTTTAATCTTTCTTTTGTTCTTTTGACACTGCCTCTGAATACAGTACATAAAATAAGATTATGAAGATGGGTTGCATATTAATTTGTCGGTGACCCCTAGCTGGAGAGGGGGTTTCTCTTCTTGATCACGTGCTCCATATCAGCATGCTCTGACGTGTCCAGCTTGATGTTGTACTTGGCCAGGATCTTCATGATGGGCCGTATCTTCAGCCACCACTGCGTCTTTGGAATGCGGTGCCTAGCAAATAGCAGGTGGAGATGGGGAGGGGTAGCAATTAATACACGACAGCACTCGTGTACACATGGTGCGTCGAAAGCATGCACGTCATACTCGAAGTCTGTGTCTCCCTTAAGTTCAGCCAGCGGCTGGAAGGTGAGTGCCCTCTTCCGCATGCCCAGCACGCAGGCAGAATTGGGTGTATTGGCAAAGATGCGACCTGTGGTAGCCAAAGGAGAATACATTTCAGTCGTTCACAGTAGGCTACAACATAGTCAGACCTGTTGCCATGGGTGGGCCACAGGGAGCCGTTCCCAGCCGCCAAGATGCTTGTACTCCTCATTTCAGGCACAGATCACTAAAAATCATTAGATTACATATTATCATAGCTGTTTTTGAGTAGTGAAAAGCTAATGTTCAGTTGCTCATCACTCAGACAGTAAATGTAGAGAAACGGGGTGATTTTCATTTGATTGATGGCCAGTCTTATATGCAATAGCCAAACACACCCTGACTGAAAATTTTGTTAGGTACGCAGGCTTATACATGACATACATCCACATTGGTGTGCAAGAATCCTGCACAGTTTTCGAAGTGAATGTGCAAGTTTTTTGTGTGTGGCATTGTGTAAGATGGCAAGACATGTACGTACTTGTAAATAATGATAGCCGAGGACACTGCAGTCAACTCGCACTTGTGGCGGCAGTCAAAACTCAACATAAGCATAAGAAAAAGCTTACATTCCTTAATGTGACAGAAAGCTGCAATCAGTCGGCACCAGAATGTTTGCGGGCATCTCTACTAATGACCACTTCAACCTCTATATATATCACCCAACTGGCGGCCACTCCGACCTTGTAAATGTTTTTTTTTTTTTTTAAAGATTCAGGGGAATCTCAATGTGTGACGGGCATAACAAGTTAGCGTTCACTCAGTGATGCTGAAACATTTGGCAGCTCTGTGCTTTGCCACATAAACATGTTTCAGTGGGTTCATTTGAGGTGTAAAATACACATTATACATAACTAACAGCAATACAAGACCACTTATTTCGAGCCTTAGTAGTACTACTGTAGTAAGTAACAATAGTGGTAAAAAGGCTCAATCATAAAGTTCAGATGTATTAAACTTTTTAGATACAAAACATTTGGATTTCAACTTTAAAAGTGTTGCTTCACTTGTTATCCTCAATAATCCTCAAGAAAGATTGTAAGCACTTTCCCTAGCCCAGTAAATATAAGAATTTTCTCAAATTCACAATCTTTAGATTAGATGATGCTAACCATTAGAATTCAGTCTTTGGTGGCAAATATTAGGAAATTAATTTAAGATGTTAGCTCATTGTAACAGATTTTAAAAGCAGGGCAATATTACATAGTTCACATTTTGTCAAAAATATGAAAAAGTAGGAGGGGGGGGTGGGCGGAGGGCTCTGAAAATGTTTGCTTTGGGCATCGATATGACGAGCTACGAATGGCCCAGGATTGAGTGTGCTTTGACGCATCTCGTCCATTGATGATGCCAGGCAGTGCGGAGCTGCAAGAACTCAGTGAATTGCACGACATTGCCACGAGAGAAGCACAGGTGCCTCTCTCGCACAGCGACGCTGTGGAGCCAGATGGTTCACCTGCGGTTGTGAACATGCATCTGAGACGAACGTATGACTTTCATTGTTAGTTCAAAATGACAGAGAGGTCTAAGGTGCAAAGTAACGTTCGTATAGACTAAAACAATCAAAACTTAATTTGAGTAATTTCTCCAAGACTGTTAAGAGAACCGCTAAGGGTGGAGCTTATTGATCCTGCAGTTTTTAAACATTTAACTCATGGGCCAGTTAAATACCGGGCCTCAGTACCCATCCCTTATAACCACTCTTATATTTATTGTAATTTATTCTGTGATATTCCTTTCAAATTGGGATGCAACAATCTTTAAACTGTCAGGACACCAAAAGGCTCGTTCTTGGACACCATTTTGTCTGTTTAGGATGGAAAAGTGTTTCTTTCTCTTCCCACGATCGTCTTTTCATGAAATGTGTCATAAAGGATACAGTAATCCCTCGTTTATCGTGGATAATGGGGACCAAAACCACCCGCGATAAACGCAAATCTGCGAAGTAGCGACCAATTAACATATACAGGTAAAAAATATATATATATATATATATATATATATATATATATATACACACACATATATATATATAGAATTATTATTATTTTTTATGAATATGCTTGAGAAAATCCGCGTTGCACCGAATCCGCGATAAATGAACCACGAAA
>CAAKHF010020362.1:9785-22286 GCA_901007745.1 Hippocampus kuda | reverse complement strand
ATTCAAGATGGCGCCGCGAGAGTGGCTGCCTTTACAGCAGCTCCTATATTTTGGTCTTCTACTTCTTCCTTTCATAACTTTGCTGCTGTGAATGGGAGTTTGTCCATTGCAAGACTAATAAAGGTTTTCTTCTCTTATCTTATCTTTGCTCCCAGCAAATTCCTCGGAGGGCTGGTGGATGGAAAGGCTGCTTGTTATCAACCTCAATAAATTGCTACATTTGTAGACGATGGTATTCCAACTAAGAAATACAAATTTAAACAAAATTGTAAGCAGTCATTCATTCATTCATTCATTCATCTTCCGAACCGCTTTATCCTCACTAGGGTCGCGGGGGGCGCTGGAGCCTATCCCAGCTGTCTTCGGGCAGTAGGCGGGGGACACCCTGAATCGGTTGCCAGCCAATCGCAGGGCACACAGAAACGAACAACCACTCGCACCCACACTCACACCTAGGGACAATTTTAAGTGTTCAATCAGCCTGCCATGCATGTTTTTGGAATGTGGGAGGAAACCGGAGGACCCGGAGAAAACCCATGCAAGCACGGGGAGAACATGCAAACTCCACACAGGAAGGCCGCAGCGGGAATTGAAACTGGTATCTCTGCACTGTGAAGTCAACGCACTAACCACTCGACTACCGGGCCGCCGCATGTTAATTAATCTCTCCAAATTATCCTGATGTATGAATGTGAGTATGAATGCTTGTTTGTCTACATTATGTGCCCAGTGATTGGCTGACGTCCTGCCCAGGATGCAGCGTACCTCTCGCCCCATATCGGCAACAACAGGCTCCTGAAAAGTCAATGTGAACAAGTGGTAGATGGATGAATATTTGTACATTCATTTTTCAGACAGGTATATAATTGTTAATGTCAGTGCAAAGATTAGAAATTACATGTAGAGATTGCCATTTGTGAATTCATGGACATCATGACTGTTGCAATATGTGTGACATTTAAGGGAAACAAAGTTGGTACAAAATAAGATTGCCTTGAGCTCACGATGTATTCTTTTTAATTAATTTAATTAAAGCAATTTTAATTCAGCGTGTGAGGAATGTACTCTTACAGTCTTATTTGTAGCTCCTGAACATGTTTTGAATATGCTTCAAGGTCAAAACATTAGCCACACCTGTCCAAGTCAAGTGGATCCAATATATGTTACCAAAAGTAACTAAAATAGAATGTCAGCAGACCACAACCCTACAAAAAACAAAAAACAAAAAAAAACTGTACTGATGACATGTATTCAGCTGCTGTCCATATGTATAATTGGGTCGTTTATCCAAACAAAATAAAAATTGTCTGAACTCAATTTTTGGTTTTGTATTTCTCATCACACTTTTGGAGTAGTTTGTATAGTGTCATGGGTGTGAAATGATTTACACGCACACACAAAAAAAGGAGTGCCTTTGTGTCCACTGTCAGTCATGTGTCATATTAAACAGTTATCTCTCAAATGATTGTAAGGAACAAAACTGTTGTCTTGAGCTCATTTCTGCACAAAGACGTTGCAACTTACAGAAAAGGCCATCAAATAACTTCCATTTCATTTGAAATTCACCTCTTCTCAGTCCCAAGAAACCTTGAGGGGAGGTGATATGAATACAGAGCAAACTGGGACTTTGAGGGTTATTGAGGTCAAACATATCTACTTCCAATAGCTGTTGAGATTTAAGACACGATCCTATCTCTTCTTAGTCAGGAGCCCTGGGGGGGAAATGGATTGATCCGTTTCAGATGAGACTGCCAAACAGCGTTTCACTCACCGATTAAACTGTCAGCAAATCAAACCTGGTGAACAAAAAGCAACCATGTGAGGCTTTAATGTGGTCATGTCTCGTGTAACACTGCAGTAGACCACACCGTACACTGTCACGCAAGGTGAACATCTAGGCACCCTATGATGGATTACCACTGTGATTATTCATTTTTTTATTGTTGAATGAAAGGTTCGGCCCAACCGGAAGGCAGTCAAATAAAATAACGGTCTCGTCAGGTTTGCAATAACATAACTGGTATGGAATGATATGAGAATAAAACCACTTGCTAGTTTGTCATCAAATTCCATTTGTTTCTTCTGATTCATGCAGAACATAGGTCAAAACGAGTCCGTGCGATGGATGCCCCCACCTCGTGACAGGTTAACTTTCGGGGTTTTGTGAACTCACAAATACCGTGAGACTTCATCTTGCGAGCAACGGTAATCGTTTCCAGCCAATGCTATGAAATAAGCCGACCAAGGGATATTCCACTTTTGATGGTAGTAGGATGGTACACTTTTGAGAACTAACTACCCAGGAAGTGCTCTTTTGTTTGTGAGCCACAACCGCATGAACAATAGTGGAGAATTGAAATTAAATTTCCTCCTACCTCACGTGCAAGATGACCAGAGAGTGCAGCTTTTGTCCAGTATCTCGGCGGCTTGCTTAATGAGCGTGGCTCCGCTCGTTATGGACAATAGAGCCAGACTGCCGCTGGCCAGTGCCGGGGATTCAGATGCTCCATCGAAAAGTTAAGCTCATCTCTTGCTCATCTCTCCTGTGGCTCCTTAAAAATTGTCGGGAACTATCTCCAATTGTTTGATGAATACTAGTTCCGGAAATTTTCACAAGCTTTACTGTATGTCTACTGCCTCCACACGGGTATCGAAAAAAAAAAAAAAAAAAGCTTGAGTGGGTTGAAAATGTTACCATAAAAGTGAAATATATCAATACATTTGGTCACACTACAGGTTGGGTTTTAACTTGGTCATTTCGGACTGGTACACTTCGCAAAGAACGTGTTCTTACCCAACAATAAGCCACTTTAACCTAACAGACTGAATGATAACAACAAATAATCAAACATTGGTATCTGAAAATAGTGTTGATGAAAAGTCAAAGGTAAGACTCAGATTTCCGAACAAAATGAGCGATGCAATTCTTCATCTGATCTTGAAACCATCATGGATTGCTGTTCAGGTCAACTATAGATCTCATTTGACTCTCCGTTTACTGTACATTTAGTGCAATAAAACCACTATTCGGTGTAGATAAGTAACATGATACATGAAATTGTGTATTGTGTATGTGCATCTGCAATTCAACTTATACAAGTACACACAATTTTATTTGTCTATGTCTGAGAGAAAAGTGCAAGCTGTATCTGTGCATTGTACATTATTTAAAGTAATTTCAATAAAACCAAACTGCTTCCGACTCTGACAGCGTAAGCGAGCACAATGTGAATTCCACCCACGTGGCACTTTATTCTGCCGGATTTTTATCTTTGCACTTGCATTCTTGTTGAATAAAAATGTTCCATCTGTGTATATTCATTATAAAAGTTTATGGCCCATGGAGAAATCAAGCGATAAAAACAAAGATAACAAACACTGCAGATGAAATGCTGAAATCTGGACTTGTCGCTCTTGACACACAGAGGCTATTAGCATGGGGATTTTAAAACCGGCGTATTGAGACACCCACACATTTCTAATTCATCTCTCTTTGCAAAAAAAAAAAAAACTCAGGGGATACATTTTTTTTCTCATTCTCTGGCTGACTTTTATTGCATCTCAGCTTTTCTTCACACTCCAAACCCAATGTTTCATGTTTATTTTTAGATAGGCGTAAACAAGAAAAAGGCTTTAAGGGCCAAGATGAAAACAACTGGCCATAAAGTGCACTGAAAATGAATAAACCATCCTCGGTGTAATCCGAGACTCGTCATGGAACTACAAGGGTGTCAGAGGAACTCTATGAGAGCCTGAAACACCCAAATCCCATTAAGCCTTTGTGAGGGAATGGCTGACATTCGAGGCTCTAATTAAAACTTTCCCAGCAATGGCTTGATGAATGAATGGCAAGCAATCATCAACAACTGGCAGCTTCTTAGACAGGGGCACATAAACTGTTAAGCCTGGTAGCTTTGTCTGTTTATCCTCTTATCAAACGTTGAGGAAAAAATAATAATTTGATTACTTTAATCCTTAATTTGAACATTTAATTCATGGCCACATACTGTATCTTTTCTTTAACTCCAACATAAAATAAATACGTTGCCTTCATATAAGTAATATTACAAAAAAATATATATTATTCAAAATACAGACAAGAAAAAAACCTGCCTTTGTACCACAAAAAGATGAGCTCCTTTAAATAAGTCTCCATTAAACTTTTAGCATCTGGAGCAAAACTAAAATATTCAGACCTATTACTTTACTTTCTTTTACTGTCATTTCATAAACACCTCAAGTTGACACATGGTTGTGATGATTTCGGTACAGCTGTGCCACAGGTTATTGATCAGGGAACTAAATTACTCAAGGTTTCCTCATACCCCTTTGCAATGTGCTCACCTACCCCAAAAGGTGCACGTACAGCCTGGTTGGGAAACACTGGAATAGACTCATAATTGTTCATGTTTGCATAACTGTTTGCACAACAAGCCACCCCTGTTTCCTGCTCACTTGAATTTTATCCAAATGTCTCGAAGCAACAAAGCCACAAAGGGGGACATAGAAGGGGGCCCAAAGCTCTCACTGCCACCTTCTCAAGATGCTCTTTTGTGTCATGTCCATTCCTTTGTCACGCCTGCTGTTAAGGGGCATCCTTGGAAACCACCCGGCTATCATCATGCTTCTTTCTCCCAAAGACACAAGGAGGGCAGGCACTCATTTAATCATTCTCGCAGGCCCCTGGTCATCTTCTTGGTGATCAAAACAACAAAAAGCTGTCACAGAGGCTCATGTCGTCTTTCAGTGATCATAACGGATAATTACACAGCCCTCCGGGATGACACAGTCCGGCCCTAGACCTCCCACAAGTGCAGTTTTCAGCACTTGTGAAATGGCCTTGTCTTAGTAATGAGCACAGAGCGACAGTGATTCAGCCTGAAATGGAGCCAAATCAGACTGACTCAAAAGTGTGCCAACTCTCAGCATCTTCCACCATTTCCCCATATCTTTTCTTTTTTTCTTTTTTTTTTTTGCTCCTCCCAAAGTGCAATTGTAAATCAGAAAAACACTGTGACACAGAAATTGTTGGTAGGAGTCATTTTTCATATTTGACACCATCTTGGCCAAGAGGTAGATGAGTGTGTGACCAAAAGGGGGCAGTGTTGTTTTGACTTTGAAGAAAAAGTGGCACTGATGGCCTGTCTGGTGACTGCAGTGACTGAGCGTGTGAGTGAGCGAGTGGGTGATTAAGCGAAGGGTGAGGGCGGATAACATGCTCAGTGAGTGACGGTGGGAAGCTGCAATGATCAGAATGGATCGTGCCTCAGAGCTCCTGATCTGACCAGTTGTTGCACGATGTAACCACGTTTGATCATCGGCAGGCATCCGTGCCACACAACTTCAAATGATTTCATCTGGTGCAAAATCAATGTCCGGCCATCATTTTGTATTCAAGTAGCATGTGGCAACCACGAACAACAACATGATGATTCCTGTGAGGATTATTGTTCATGTTGCTTTTTAAAGACTATCCAACACATCATGGTTGAGGTAGTCCAAAAGAATCAATCAAGTATTCATTTGTTGGGAAAACGATCCCACGGCTACTACATGTTCTTTTAAATACTGTGCACTATTTAACTGATCTTACAAAGTGTGAGGAGTTTGTGAGCAGGACGACAGAAAATGACTTGACCGAGTTCCACAAATGTTCATGGTACGTTGGATCACAAGTACAAAGAAACTCATTTCACGTTGACAGTGGGAGGCTGTACACTTGAGACCTGGGCCTTAAGTGGGTACCTGCCTTCATCAGTTTTCGAATACCGCCACTCTCACGTTGTAATTATAGAAACCGTGATGAAAACGATACAAAAACAATATCATAACACTACGACTGTGTCACAGATACTCCACCAAGGCTGCACTTTATAAGCGATTCTGTTCATAACCTTTATAGATAGAATTTTTAGGCCCAGCCGAGGCAGTAAGGGGGGCCCGCTTTGGTGGCCTCAGTCTAGCATCTCTGCCTTTTGCAGATGATGTGATACTGATGGCTTCTTCAAGCTGTGATCTCCAACTCTCCCTGGAGCAGTTCGGAGCTGAGTGTGAAGCGGTTGGGATGAACATCAGCACTTTCAAATCTGAGACCATGGTGTGGCCTCTCCAGTTGGGGTACGATCCTGCCTCAAGTGTAGGAGTTTAAGTATCAGGGGTTCTTGTTCACGAGTGAGGGTAGAATGGAGCGTGAGATCGACAGGCGGATCGCTGCAACGTCTACTGTGATGCGGACTCTGTATCGGTCGGTCGTGGTGAAGAAGAGTGCTGAGCCGAAAGGCAAAGCTCTCAATTTACCAGTCGATCTATATTCCTCCTCTCACCGATGATCACAAGCTGTGGGTCGCAGGGCACCTATAGACAAACAACCATTCACACTCACAATCACACTTTAACCTACAATGGATGTTTATGGAATGTGGAAGGAAACCAGAGGACCCGGAGAAAACATGCCAACGCCACATAAATTATGTCAAACTGTGTGCGTGTATGTGTGTGTGTGCGTATATATATATATATATATATATATATATATATATATATATATATATATATATATATATATATATATATATATATATATATATATATATATATATACTTTTTTTTTTTCCCCTTCAAGGGGGAACGCAAACCCAATCTGCCTGGATTAGGTGAAATCACAGAGGTAGGAGAGGTGGCAGGCCACTTTATGATGAATGAAGCTATTCCAATCTCTCTCACCTGCTCCTTTTTCCACACCTTTCTCATCTCTGCAGACATTTCTTGTCCCTGCACAGCTAGTCATTGGACAAAACACACTGAAAAAAAGGAAAGAAATATTGCAGCTCACCCCTTCCTGTCATGTGTGAAGGCACCTGTGCTGAAGGGGATCGTAAGTCGCAAACCACAGTGAGGAACTTCTGACCCAGACGCGATGCTTGCTATTTAAAAGCAGTAAACACTGGCTTGATGACCCTCTTACTCTCCAAATCTAAGCCCCCACCTACATACACATGCACACTCACACATTTTTTCTCCTTCAGACCTCTCTAGGACTTTAGATGAGAAGAGGAGGGGAAAAATGTTTGAGGCAAAATCCATAATCGTGATCCCTCATTCGACTCCCCCCCGGTGTGGCCAATTGGTATTCTGCAGAATCTTCAGGCCCCCCTATGGTGCTCCCAATCTCCAAGTAGGAAGGAAGGAATTGAGAGCTCCTAAGCCCATGGACGGAAGATGTCTAGGTGTGGATTAATGGCCAAGAAGAACAAATGAAGTCCAGGAACAGGTTTATTTCTATCAATATAAAGTAGCAGATTAGGCAGAGACGCTTTGTGTCTCTGTTTCCATTTGTCAGGCTGTTTGGCCACATTACTGAATTGACAGAATCAACATAGCGGGGCAAAATTAGAATGAGATCAATGGATAGCGGGGCAGACAAGCTCTGCATTTCAAATGAGGCCATGTTCCTTTCTTTCAGGAGATGAGCAACACCGTGTGTTTTCACGAAGACGTACTCTGTATTTCTCTTCGGACAGAAAGAGAAAGCTGCGTTTACTTCAATGCATGTTTTGGGTCCATTTATTTGTCTGTAATTTATATGTCCAAATTGTACCCCGCATGGTATAAAAAGTGGCGTACATTTTGTGCATCATATGTCACATGGCACATGATGCACAGTGTGTCCCACCCACAGCTGGCCCCTTTGATAATTCAAAACGGAGGAAAGGGAAGGTATCTTTGGTCCTTGATGAAGTCTTGAGTAAATACCCAAAACCAGACTCAATAATAAAGTTGGTACTAGTTTAAATAATGTTGGAGACTTATTTAATGGAGAATCAGCCAAAGTTTAGAGGTCAGCTATCCGTACAGCTAATCTATCACAATTGTGTGCAACAATTTTTGGAAAATATCGATCTCTGCATACTCAGCCATTTGACATAAATGTTTCTTTTTCAAAGACAAACCAATTTGACTGAAAACCGTCATGGTTCACAACTTTCACAGTTCGTTGTGTTCACAGCCTGAAGCCATGAAAGTGATTTTCACTCATGCCTTTTTTGTGCTTCTTTTTAACCTTTCAGCTGCTTTCAGAACCTCCAACCTCTTTCGAACAGCCTTGGTCGATTCCTGTAATGAATTTAATCTGCGGCAATAATGGTGGCAATCAATAGTGATTGTACATTCCATTGACAAATGAGAGACTGCTATATTTGGCCATCGCGGTTTGTCAAAGGAATCAAAGTCAGTCCGGCAGTTCACATTTTATTTAGCAAGTAATTCAGTGGATTTAAAAAACAACCTCCACGATGTACACAGAAGAATAGAACCATCAATACAAACGTGGTTCATCAATCATCCATAGTCGCTTCAAGGCTGTGACCTATATCATCATGCGTCAATACAGCCACCATCACTTGTGAGGCTACTCTGGACCGCATTGACATTTGCAGAAAAGAAAAAAAAAAGAAAAACAACTTTACAAAGATGAATGCAAGGAAAAAAGAAAGATACAAGGTCAGTAGTTGTCATTGGCTAGCTCATATTTGACATTGAGAACTTGCGCATCAGACAACATTTACAGGAATTGTTCATTCAGCTCCCGGCGTTGCTATGGATTTTCTACAATTCATTTTGAAAACCTCATCTTGCTCTCATAACAATATTAATAAAAAAGACACTTCAAATTAAAAACAAAAAAAAAACAGGACAATATGTCACAGACTGGTGGAGCAATATCAATCAAATATATGCTGATATGACTTTGACACAACATAACTTAAGCAACGAGCATCAGGTATGAGGCAATTCAATTGAATTTGTTTTGACTAATCAAAAATTACCCTATATTAACTGATTTATTCTTGACCCTACCTAAGTTTGAAAAAAAAAATGGACTGTGGCTTTTTTGTTGTTTTTTTTTACTGAAAAGGGTCAACCAGGATGTGAGCAAGAACGAAAGGGAAATATAATCACTCCATTCTCCTCGCGCAACCACTCCGTAACAGAGCCATCAAACTTATTAGCAAAGTTGGTTATGTCATCTTCCTTTTACAATGCAATATCCTTCAGCCAGGAGACACAAAATACCGGTAATTAGAATTTTGGCCCCTTTGTCATTTGTATTTGTCAAGCTTCCTTCTGTCGCAAATTGCAATTCAACATTTCATAAGGTCAGCCCTCATATATTCTTTCTTTGGACCAAAAATGACACTCGCACACTAATCCCGAGAATGAAAGATGTGGTCGACACTTTTCATTCCAAATCTTTTTTAGTTTTAGTTTCGAAAGGATGGTAATGTTTTAGGTGCCTAAGGATCACATGTTTTAATGATTACATTGCGGTGACATACAGTACTTTGACTGGTCACTTCATTCTGTACATCTACATCCTTTAATGCAGTTTGTGAGCGCTAAATTAGGTTACTACAATTTCAGACATGCCTCTCAGTATGATACAGTACAGCACTGCAAAGGAAACATTTTGCATTGCTATAATGTGCTACATGGTGGTAATTGTACAAAACACATTTCCAATGAAGTTGTGAAATTGATGCTTGCAACAAATTCTCAAAAAGATTGGATCAGGGCAACAAAAGATTGGAAAAGCTGAGGGGGAAGAAAAAAAACAACACCTGCTTAGAACATTCCACAGATAAACATGTCAACTGGAAAGAGGCGATTGTCCTGATTGGTTATAAAAGTAGCATCCCCAAAAGTTATTCACAAGCATGGATGGTGCCGGTGCGCGCTTCAGGCACTCCAAGGCGGGACACGGTGCGTCAGGCAGTTCAGATGAAAACAGTTCAAGCACGAGCTGCTGATTGGTTTAGTGCGCCGGCTGCGTTTGGAAATGAATGAGAGCGGAGCACGCTTTGTCTCTCCAAACACACATATTCTCAGAGTAGTGAATTTCTGAACATGACCAGAATGTTCATGGTCTTGGTTTTCAAACAAATCAAATTTAAAACAACCCCTGCCCCCTCCGAAAAAAAAAAAAAAAAAACCAACAACAACAAATCTTGACCGGTCTGCCTGAGAAAGAAGAAAAATAGTGAGGTAAAACGGCCATACATGTTATGTTACAACAACTGAACCACATAGTAGTGAGGGAAAACTGTTCTGTACAGTGTTTAAATGTAAACGTAACCATTTTTATTTGAGATGGTCTTAATAGTGCTATTAATACTTAATATGTGATTGCACTTGGTTCATGTTTAGCCCTGTGCACGGTCAGGTACTATAAAACTATGTTTGCAATGCCTTAGTCTTAATTAATTTTACCATCATAGACCACAGCAATAAAAGATTTTATTGCTCAACATGGAGGCACAAACATGCTTGATCTTTCCAGGTATAAATAAGATAAAAGACAGATGGGAATGTCCCGCAACTGCTATGCTTGGACGGAAATGTATTGACATTTGATTTCACTAAAAAGTTTTTTTTTGTTGTTGTTTTTTTTGGGGGGTCGGGGGGGGGGGGGGGGGACGCTGGCCATCTTCCTTATTCTTGTTTGATTTTCTCCTTACATCTTTGTCCCTCGCTCTTTTTGTTTCCTTCCCACAGTTTTCTCTCCTGGATGGCTGGGATATCTCACATCTCTTTGGGATTGTGTTTGCCTCATCCTCCCCTCATCTCTCCATGTCCTGGGAGGTCAGGGAGGTAGGCAGAAGAGTAATTGGCAACTGGCAGACACACAAATGCTGCGCCTACTTGCATAATTGACAATTGTAAATAAATGGAGCTGTTGATTCAAATGACCTGTTCACTCAAGTCCTCCATTAATTGCATGCTGAAACATTTCCTGACATGACAAATTACTTAATCTTAGGTGAGGGCATCAGTGAAGAAAAAGACAAGAGGGGGGGGGGGAAAGGGAAAATAAAATGTCTGAGCAGGTGTGTGGGAGTGAAAGAAACACATAAAGGAACAGATTGTTGATATCAGCCGTTTCATCCGGCCGATTGTGAAATAAATGGCAATGGGGCTTGGCTTGCAAGTAGCGTGGCGCGACCCGCCACAGCACCTAATGGGACGAGCAGTTCTCCACTAGCGGGGACCTAATGAAGCGCGGCGTCGTTTTTCACCCCACGAGCAAGACAATGTCAAGGTGCTGGAACACGCCATTTGTGAGGCGACGGTGGCAGGACGTGCACCTGATTGCGAGTGGGCAGCCAGCCATCAAAGCCCCAACAACAGTTGGATGACTTTGGTTAAAAAAAAAAAAAAAAAAAAAAAAATCCGACATCGATCAATCGACCTTTGGTTGACCGTGAAAGTGACACGCCATCCTCCAATTTGGCCACAAACCCACAGGACAACATGGCCCGGGTGGGAGACACAAGAGGCGACCTTGTTAAACATACTGCACTGGGACGTGCTTCTATTATTACAGCTCTGGAGGCACTCATGCACAAGGCATATTTTACAGCGGCAACTTTGGACTGATGATGAGGCGATATTTGTAAAAAAAAAACAAAAAACTGGCTTCTTGTTACTTTGTAATGAGGAGTAATTCAGGCTTCTTATCTGCCGCCTGCATGACTTTTGCCCGTGGCAACACTTCCTTGCCATGTTGGGTTCACCATGATGTTACAGCTCTAACAGAGTGGTCATTATAGGTCCGATTTTAATGTGTTACATGTACAGTGATCTATACAGTATTCTCATTCAGTGGTGCTTTGAGATACGAGTTTAATTTGTGGTGTGACTACGAACGGACCTCGAAGCACCCTTAGCTCAGTCATTGTTCCACATTGAAATAAATCCACAATAAATTCATTCCAGCCCACCCAAGAATACCAGTATGGTTTTACGTGTTTTTCCATAAGAAAAGCTGCACTCAACAATATTGTACTTTATAAAACCACAGAGCGATAAATTCTGCTCTCCACATCGCTCACAAATATGGAAAATGCAACCACAAAACACGATTGTTCAGTTTTTTGTTTTGCCCTTCCTTGTTCTTCTTTTTCTGTGGGTTTATTGTCAGTTGGCAAACCATCTTAATGATGCATTAGCACCACCAAGCGAAATTGTCCCTTCATTGCAGGTAAACTAACATGAATTGATGTTTGCAGGCTGTTGTGACATTTGCCGCCGCCATTTTGCGGCGGGGGTCTGAAGCACACTTGTGTCTCAGGTTTTTGTTCATATCTCAGGACAAAAACATCGGTCAAGCATCAGCTCGTATCTCGAAATACTCGGAGGTCAACGCCCTCGTATCTCGTGTCACCACATTAGCAGATTTTCTAATAGTTTGGTCTCACCAAATTTTAAACAATGACCAATTCAGATTCCACAATTTTAAAGCAAACAACGGGGTACTCAAAAGTTCACTTGTTATTTTACTTTTACTCTCAACAACATTCAAATCTTGACTGAAATGCTACTGAAAACGTTTGCTTTACTTTTATATTAAAACACCCCCCCCCCCCCCTCTAAATCACATTTCAATTTGTAGATGCCAGACGGTTGGAGCCTTAACCTGTCAGTTGTTTAATAGAAGCAAAGCCA
>CAAKHF010020355.1:0-11692 GCA_901007745.1 Hippocampus kuda | reverse complement strand
ATATATATATATATATATATAAATATATATATATATATATATATATATATATATATATATATATATATATATATATATATATATATATATATATTTCATGATTATTTATGTATTTATTCATATGAAATTGGGGGTCGTAGTTTCTGTGAAAAGCCACAGAAGATTTTTTTATACAGCAAAGAAGTTGTGGTACTCATTACGATACCTACCACTGTGAGAGTAATTTCACCAAATACTATCACTTCACATTTATATTTTGCATTCCAAAATAGATGGCATGACGATCACATTGATTATGTATACAGTGCACGTTTGAGGGTAGATACACTTTCTAACAAGTATGTTTAAATTCAGATGTTCCCACATAGAGCCAATGAACTGCTTCCATCTTAAAAGGGGTAGTGCAGGAGGGGTGCCTTGCTTCCAAGCAAAATAGCAATTTGAAGATCACAAAGCATTCCCAATGTTGATGTTTCACTCCACACTTTGTTTTTTGAACTGCCTAAGCCATGTTCTTCCATGCAATTTCTTGCGAACTGAGCTACTGTCATCCTATGGTGGACCTGGGTGCCTAGATGATGGTGCTACCTCATAGTGCCCTTTAAAATCTGACAATTTAAATAAGAAGCAGAAGAGCTGGAGAAAAGCTGGCTATTTGTGTTTTATACATCCTAAATTGGATTGCAGCAGGAGCACTCCCTCATGTTTTGTTCTATAATTTTTTTCAAGTGATCGCTGACCAACAAAGATGCACCCTGGTCTTCTTGGGTGTGTCTTATCATTTGTTTTTGCTCATTTGCAGATAGATGTGGTTGTGCGCGCGCACACACACACACACACACACACACACACACACACACACACACACACACACACACACACACACAAACACGCGCGCACACGCACACACACACGCACACGCACACACACACAAACACACACGCGTAGTTGTGAGAAGACATGTTATCACTATTCAGGGAGACACTTTACCATTTGTTTGCGGTGTGTTATCATTTCACGTCCTATATTCTGCATATTATGCTGTCTTGCACAGATTTTAATTGGGAGGAATGTCGGCGCCATTGACTGTTGGTGCTGGACAGACCTGGGGCGCTTGTGTTTTTTGCGCCTGTAATGGGCAGCGTTTTTCACAACCCCGTTTTGTTCAGTGGAGATGTCGGCGCTGTTGGACAGTCGGCGTTGGTGCGGCTGGATGGATGGCTGCTGAAGTTGAGGATGAGGAGAGAGGAGCGTTGGCGCAGAGCGCCGATGCGTATTTGGAACCGTGAGTCGCCGCTTGGAATTGAAATGGATTTCCACAGGACAGGAGAAGTGAACCAATCTCTTTTTTTGTCAATAGATGCTATAGCTTCTTGTTGACTTTGAAACTTGGCTTGTAGCCGACGTGTGCACATTTTGAGCATGACATCTCTGATCCACTGGTTAAAGGACCCTTTGATTCTCTCCTCTTTCATGTCAAACTGCTTCAAACAACAAAGCGTGTGACGGAAAAGTGGTTAGGACTGCACGACTGTCCGTGTTTTATGTTATCTGTTGTGTTTATTTATTTTACTTTATGTTAACTGTTTTGTTAAGCGCTTTGTTACAGCTGCCGCTGTTGTGAAAGCGCTATATAAATCAGCATGCGTTGTATTGTATTGTATTGTCTTTGTGTCTGGGTTTCACAATAAATGTGTGGACTATACTCTTTATAGACAGTGTAATAGCAAAATAGGACAAAAATTCTTGGTGTCCTCCATCATTGTTCTTTGTGTGATGTTGGATGTTCCTCTTCTTTGTTGAATTAATTGGAACATTGCGCTGTCTCATGATGTTATGTCAATGAAGTAGCTTTATAGCTAATAGAGTTACCATCATCCCATTTTCACCCACCCGCAATGCAAACACAATTCTCATTAGAGATTACAAAATAAGATCCATGGACTTGAATGAGCTACAGTGAAATTCCGTCAGATTTCTAATGCTTTGGCTGGTCAGTATAGATTCAAAATGCTGAATATTCTTCAGAGTGGCAATGACACAGTTGTGTCGTGGCATACCTGTTACTGTTGGTGTATGAATCGGTATCATAGTGGTAGATCACAAATCAGTGCCTGCATCCTATGTTTGATCCGGGAGGCGTTCTATACAGTATTTAAATAGCAAGAAGCAGTATAAAGTGACATTTAGGGCTCTATTTTCATGTGCAAGTCTCGTATGAAGTGCAGTCTAGCTCTGTACAGAAGCATAGACCAAGTTAAGGTATTTTCACAGATGCACGCGCCTAAGCGAAATTAAAAACGGGCTTTTGGTGCCATTGAGAGAGGCGCACAGTCCTTGACATGGTTGGAGAAAAAAAAACTGATGAGACAAAATGTGTTTCAAGGAACTGCAAGCAGACCTCCATAAGCGAATGATGTAAAATTGGCCAGGGAGAAATGCGCAGTGTCAAATGAGCACTTGGAGACCGCCTTCCATCCTGATCATTTGTGTCAGTGTGTGAACCCACCCCCGCCAGTCGCTGTGCTGCTGCCAGGAGGATGGTTTTAAAATTATAATGAAGATGATAGTAATACTGCATTCAGTTAATTGATTTCTACAATGATGGTTTGATGCATGCCATTGTCATATTTATGAATGCAATACAATGACATTCATTACACATGTGTGCGCAGCACAGAATCTGTCTGCAAAACCATGTTGGAATACCTGCGCCAAAACTTAGACATCTATCTTACATATTATATTTTTTTATTTGGGTTTTACTGTTTTATGCACCATGTTCGACGTTGATATTGAAGTTGCTTTTGTGGTTTATTTTAGTCAGCACTGACATTGAGAAAGATGCTCTGGTTGGGGAGTTTTCATCTCTTAATCTAAGATCTGGAACATGTGTGATCATGTCTTCTGATTATCTGTGGTTAAAAAGCAGAGCAGAATCATATATCATGGTTACTCTGTGGAGGCAGAGCTTCGGGCATACCTAATTGTGTATTTTTCAAATTGAAGATAGAGTTAGTTGGAGTGAATCTTATTCAAATATTCAGCCTCGGGATGTTGCTTTAAGGACAGACATTCAGGACATCATAAAGGGATTTTGTGCACACATTTTCTTGCTTTGCTTTTGCATAATCAACGCAAAGGAAAAAGGGTGTTGACGGAAGGTCCAAAGAAAACTGAGAGTGGAAAAGAAGAAAATTGATAGATGCAGATTTTAATGACAGGCTATGTTTCGGGTATAGCATGTCAAGCATTTGATTGCGAGTCAATTATACGCTGCGAAGGCATTTTAAAAGCCATAAAAAGAAGTTATCATTTGAATTACGCGGCTGCGGTGTTTACCCTTGAGAAGTGCCATGAATGTCTCACACACACCAAAATATCTTGAATTGCCAAAAACAGCAACCACCACAGTTGTTCTCCTTGGCATGCCAGCCTAGTCTTGTTAAACTGACAAGTTGGACATTCCTGACATTTTCAGACAGGGTTAGAGCCAGAAATGTTTCAGTGAGGTGCCCAGGGTGACACAACGACGTATTAAGATATGGCCATAAGACAACACATACATACTTGCACATTTGTAACCTCCCAACTCCCAAAGGTTGTCGGGCCGAGAAGTCATTGTTGTAGTGTACCATCCACAGTCAGGGTTTCATGAAATAAAATGCACATGCATACCAACCTTACCCAACGTACTCATAATACGAGCAAGAACAAATCAAAGTAAAAAAGCAGCATTGTGATGACCTTGATTCCTTTTTCCTTTTTCTTGTCGTTTGTACTCTCACAGATTTTGCATAAAGTAGAGTAAACATAAATGATTGGTTGATCCAATCCAGTCGATCGGATTGGTGCAAGGTCTAGTGAAAAATGGCAATGAGGTCAATTGATTATCTGCACCATAGAATCCTGTTTATCAAAATCTTGTATTCCATGCGAGTTTGGCCCGTGGGGTGGCCGTAGAGCGGCCTGCCCTGGTTTTCAGAACATATGTGAGCTTTAATAGAGACGTTGAATCGAGTCATGATATGCACAATGAACAGAGAGCAAAGAACGAGTGAGACTGTGCAAGTCTGCAAAAGTAATGCACTATTAATCGTGGAAAACTGACAGTTTTTGCTATTTGGAGAAGTACAGTAATATGGCTCATGGACTCTAAACACAACAGTTCAACTAAACTGGTCATAATAACACATTAGTCAATTGACAATGTGAGAAATATACCGATGACATGTAGTTGATCATGGATTAATGAAGTTATCGAGCCAAACTGTGCACCAACTTCAACCAGAAAAGCCACTGTCGATTGTGTCTTAACTACTTGGTGGCCTTGAGAAAAACAACATCAAGTCAGCTAAGGCTTCTAAACAGGGGTGTCAAACTCATTTTGTGGTGGGCCACACTGCAGAGACGGCTTCGTTCAGAGGGCGTTCATGACTGAAACCAAATGTTTAATCATCTCATCGTATTACATATACATAACAAATTGAAACCAAAAGTCAAGGATGATATTTCTTCAACTATTGATAGTTACTGTATAAAGAGCAGCAAAAAACATTACTGTAAAATCTCAACATTATTTTTTGTTACACGTGACAATTTGAAATGTTGGTATGAATCTTCAGAAGGATCATGGAAGTTGACATACATGATTTGCTATTTGCAGGCTCCATAAAAGAATGGTGGGCCAGTCGATGAACACATCTACTTCAGTAGTATATAGTAGTATATATTAGAAAAGAAATCAAACAAGGAATAGAACACTACCTAAGCATAATTTTTTTGTCACATTTTCTCATTTAAATGTCAAGTCACTGTTATGTTTGTAATAAACATTCTCCACACACTGTCTTGACATGGTTTTCGGATTTCTCTTGCAGCAAAAATGATTAAATTGGTGCAATATCTACAGGCAAACAGAGACAACACTCCAGAGATAAGGCTGCATGTCTCACACTCCAGAGATATTTGCCAAACTTCTAAATGCCAAGCTTTTGTTCTTCAAGGTGAGTGAGGAGGATGGTGAGGGGGGCCGAAATAGATATAAATGCTAAGCTGGTAATTACAACAAACGTGAGTGTGATAACACAGGATGGAAGGCAGCGAGGGAGTTGATACAAACCATAAAGTGAGAGCAAAATGAAAGAAAAGTGAGATGAAGAACTGCTAAAACAAAAATAGACATTCAGAAAGAAAGTTTATGAGAAGCTTTTCATAGAACGCATAATAAGAGCATGTAAAGCACACGAGTGGATCTACTAAAATAGTTCAGGGAGTGAAAGGTGGCGGACACACGACTCCCTCCATCCACCTATCTCAGGAAAAGGGTAGGCCACAGTGTCGTCACGGCGACAGCGTGGCAACCGAAGCAGATAATAATTCCAGCTGACCATGTCTCCCACTCAGAGACACACAGAGACCAACTGATGTAGTTTAACTGGCTCGGATTCAACCAAGCATGCGATGTAGTCTCACAAACAACCTGCACATTTTATATGTGGAGACACGATCAATAACGTAGATGTTGGGTTAGCGCTGTGTAAGCAGGGAAGCAGGAATGCACTAGCAATGGTGCTGGGGGGAAGCTCTAAATACTAAATCAACAAAGTTCAATGAAAAAACACCAGGGACCAAAACAATCACTAACACAAAAAATGACAAGATGTGACGGCAACAACGATCCAACAAAGACTGAACGAAAACAGGGAACTGAATACAAGAAAAGTGACAAGACAAGAAGGAACACCTGGACGCAACATAAAGGGTTGGAGGGAGCTGATTGGTTAACACAAGGGACCAGGATGACGAGAATAAGGCGGAAGCAACAAGGCAGGCAAAAGAAGGCACGTGAGGAAACAAGACAACGTGGAACAAAACCAAATGTAATCTTAACAAAAACTCGATCATGACAATAGAGGCAGAAAGAGGAACGCGATGAACCACTTGATGGAGTGTGTCTGAAACAAGAGAGGGGCAGACCTCTGGTGAGAGCAGCACAGCATGACGGTTGAAGCCTGAGGTGTCCTGCTGGAGGACGCCGATGATCCTGCTGAGAGACACAGCAGCAGACAGGTGGGGTCGCCAATTGCCTATGTCACATGCGCGGACGACTAAATCATCTGCAAGGGGGGGATCTTGCAATTAACCTCGATTTGACCAACTCATGACCGCTGCGATTTAATTTCTGCTTTCGCAACGTTAGGTACTGTGTGCGATCTGACCTCGCTGATTTTAAAAAGACTGAGGGGAGCCAATTCAATTGGCCGGAAATCGGCTGTGTTACATTCCGAAGCGTTGCGAGCCTCCCTATCCTTTCGGCACATGTCAAGCAAAATACCGAAAGAAATAAAACCCCACCCGTGCGCACAGTTAGAATTGCGCTGGTACAATAGGGCCCGTCTTTGCAGTGTCTAAAGCATTGCTATTATTTTGTCATTTTGTTGCTGCATATTTTATGAAAATCCAACATCAAGTGTCTTGCAGAGCTCCTTTGGCTTGTGGCAATTGTATGAGTTGCCCGGCCTGTTGTGCCAGTTCTGGATTGATGGCGATTGCCCTCATATTAAATCCCCTAACAATGTGATGATATTATTGCAATTTTCCAGGCGAAATACACTCAGTACTGTGTGTTTGGCATTTTTGAGTGAGTTCATGCTCCACGTTGTTTTTCAATATTTTGATGCAGGGGTTACAGTGACGATCATGTTGCTGGAAATCTGTGTGACTCATGAGAACAAGAAGTTGCTTTTCTGAAGTTTTTGTCCAAGTGTGCATGCTTAGTTGAACAAGCCAAAAATCTGAACGTGGGGCTTTCCCTACGTACCCGATGGCTAATTAAGTTCTCACATGTTCTAATTTTGGGAGTCATGGGGTGAAGACACAAACAAGTGTCATGTGCCTTTTTGTTTGTTAAAATGCTCCTTTGAGCATGAATGTGACATTATTCAATCAGATATGAAGGAGGGTTTTCCCGCTGTGACACATTGTAATGCTATTGGTTCACGTACAAATGATTTGTTTTGTAGCCGAATATTTTGTACAATTCCTATCTTTCAGAGCATATCATTGTGCACTGTTCAACACTGATTTTGCCATCTTTGTTACATTTTTCACCATTACGCAACACATGTTTTCCTATTCGGGCTGACTGTAAGTAAACAACAAAAAAATATAACAACGTGTTTTTAAAGAGTATCTTAACTTCACTCTTGGCTCGTGAATGTAATGGTTTGAGTTGGCAGAACAGCCTGTGAGCGGTTAGCGCATCTGCCTCACAGTTTCCATGTTTGGGGTTTGAATCTTGTCATGTGTCATCATGTTCTACTTGTGCTTGCTCTCCACGTTCCAAAAATATGCATGTTAATTGAATACAGTACTCTATATTTTCCATAGGTGTGAATGGTGGTTTGTGACCAATCCGCAGTCCACCCCGCCTCTCGCTCCAAGTCATCTGGGAGAGATTTCAGTTCACTTGCGATCCTCCTAACGACTGTTGGCAAAATTCAGATACAATTTCAGGAAACCACGTTTGCACGGAAGATGCATACGTTCTACTCACAAGAGTCATGATTAAACTCACATTTTTGTCAGTCCGCTTAAACATCAAAACATAGAAAAATTATGCACTGCAGTGTTTTTAATGAAAGACTTTGCTTCAAAATGTTTTGTTGGGTTTTTTTAAAAATAAAACAGAAAAGTGCCGTAAGCACTCGTCATCAGATGCCAATGATACCAAACTTGGACGTATAATTAAGGTGAGTGCACTGTGGGATCGTACTTTCAACATCTCTTTTAGAGCATACGTGTTTTCTTCACGCTTGCACAGGTTTTCAAAATCCTCCGGGATAGGCTCCAGTTATCCATGAACCCTAATAGATATAAGCAATATGGGAAATGAATGTGTATCATTACGACCGTATCCATACATAATTACATATGTTGATTAATCCAGTCAGTAGTCTTCCTTTCGCCCAAAGTTGGCTGGGTCTCTATTGTTCAGCTCGCCACGAACCTAAATAGGAGTGACATTAAATGCCTGCGTTAAATCCACGAGGCTGATAATGAAGGGGGGGAAAAATACTGATATTGTGTGCACAGCATTCTTTTTTCTGCTTTGAAATAAAAGAGCATGGTTTGCTGATGTAACAAAATAAAAATTGCCAGTCGTGTAATAATGGGCCTTAGAGTCCTTTTCATGAGCAACAATTCGGTTTGCAGAAGGTCAGCACCAGCACGTAATAGTTACAGAGCCACAAATTGTTTGTTGCCCAGCAACAAAGAAAAATGTTGTTTACACTGTCAAACATTCGTAGTCCGTTTCGAAAATGTTTTTGTTGTGACTTTTAAGCTTGATTACATATTTGACAAACAATAGGATATGGTGGCCATGACACGATCTAATTCTTCATGCGTCAATTATTAATACATTCTAATAGTTCGCAGATGGTGACTTAAATACAATAGATGCCCTTGCAACCGCAATTATGATATTCTGAACATGCATTTGGTTGCGCAAATGGTATATTAACTTATTGTGAAGAGCTCCAACTTCTTTTAGTAGAAGCTGCGCCATGACAAAATTCATCCATACAGCCATTTTTCGGTCCACCTATCCTCACAAGGGTCGCGGGGGGTGCAGCAACCTATCCCAGCCGTCTTCGGGCAGTAGGCGGGGGAAACCCTGAATCGGTTGCCAGCCAATCGCAGGGCACATAAAGACGAACAACCATCCGCGCTCACACTCACACATAGGGACAATTTAGAGTGCTCAATTAGCCTGCCACGCATGTTTTTGGAACATGGGAGGAATCCGGAGTACCCGGAGAAAACCCACGAAGGCCCGGGGAGAACATGCGAACTCCACACAGGGAGACCGGAGCTGGAAATGAACCTCTGCACTGTGAGGTCGATGCACTAACCACTGGACCACCGGGCCGCCCCATGACAAAATTGTTGATATTTATTTTCCGGAAAGAAAGTAAATTTTATTCTTTGCAACTGTAACACTGTTAGTCCAAGTGCAACAATACCTTTACAACCTGGAGTGCCAGAAATATTGAGTCTCAATTCAGAATGATTGCAAGTGTAATCCACAAGGCAATGCTTCCTTACTCAGTATTTTGAAACTCTTTTTTTCAACATCTCAGTCTCAACTTCTTCATTAGAGCCCTGAATTTAAGGTCAAGATGAAAGGCACATTGAATTAACAAAGAAAAGTATTTACTTATTCATCTATGAACAATTCTAAAAATTAAGAGCTTCCCTCCAATTGTCAAAGACCTTTTCTTTGATAACGTTTTGACAGCAAACATATTGGCAAATACACACACACACACACACACACACACACACACACACACACACACACACACACATGCCATCGGTGGCAGGATTGTATGGATTGTGTGCTTCCTTCTTTGTCACAAAACATACAATGATGAATGTCACATTCTTCAAGGTACATGCAAGAGGAGGGATTTTTGTGTTCACTTTTGTTTGTCAAAATAGTCCAAAAAATGCTGCCCAGTGTTTGCAAATTACACAGAATAAGAACATTTGTTCACATTATGCAGCCGATGGAATTTAGCTTGCCCCGGTCCTTCCATTTGCCATGTAACCTGTCAGTGGTATAAGACTTTGTGGGAGAAAACTCTAAAATATTAATATTAATATTCTGTGACCTTTCAGCTATTCAGTTCTTCCCAAGTCCCCAAGCAAACCCTCTAAGAGGAACAACCATTTTACAGAGCAAATTTACTTCCATGCACCTTCATTATAGTACTGAATAATTTATTTTTCCTACATGCAGACATTTTGCTGACTGGATAAAAAGTGAAGCCCTGTAAAATAGCTTTGAAGGATGCTTCATGTTTGACAGTTTGAAAACAAATGACTTTGCTGGGCTGGCGCTGGGTCATGAAACCTCTTGGCCAATGTAGCTCAATAGAATAAAAATCTTCTAACCACACTTTAGTGCAATTGGCATGACTTCACGTTTAGGTTATGTGTCTTGTTTTGTGCGCTGGGTATATGTGCACGTGGCAAAGACATTGAGCTCAAATAACATAAAGCACATTACAACTTCAAGGGAGATGTTTTTTTGTTTTTTTTCTTGACGTAGAAATGGGCCAATTTATCATCAGGAAAGGAAGTTGTTCCTTGCTTGTCGGCTTGCCTGCGTTTCAACCCCGTCCCCCCAAAAATTTGAATATATTTGGGAGGGTGAAAAAGAGTTTTACAATAAAGCGCAACAATTCAGCACTAAATTGTTGTCCAATTTATGCATGTTTTCAGGTGTGTTCGAAAATAATGTATTTAGAAAAAAAAACACTGAGCTGTCTTTATAGAGGATTTTGTCAGGTTTTGTGAGGTGTTACTTGGAGGACCCCCAAAAAGCACTGAGGCAGGGAGGAGCAGGGTGGACTGAACAAAGTGTATTAACGAAAAAACAAACAAACAAAAAAAAAACCCCACTTATTCCTGTTCCCGGTGACGCAAGTGTAGGGGCTGCCCTCCGTTCCTGTTCCTGGCAAAGCCAGTGTTGCGGCTGCTTTCTGTTCCTGTTCCCAGTGGCACAAGAGTTGCAGTCACCCTCTGTTCCTGTTCCCGGCGACCGAAGCACTTGCATCGCCGGGAACAGGAACGCCGGGCGACCGCAACACTTGCGTCACCGGGAACAGAAATAGGTGGTAGTGGGACCAGGACTCTTGGTTGGATCATTTTGTCAAAAGTGCACATGAGGAAACAAAACCAAATGTAACCTAAACAAAAACATAACAGATTTGATTACAGTATTTCAAAGTTTGAGTGTTTTAAAGATTCATTGGAGTTTTATTTCTAGTCAACAATTTTTTCAACACATTTAAATGTAGCCATTTCTACATTTTATTTTCTTGCATTCAGCACAGTGTTCATGTTTTGACATTTGCTGCAGTGGCCTACAATAATACATACATAAAGATATATAATAGGATCAAAACCTCTGCCTCATTTTTATGAACCCAACAAAGTCCCGCCACTTTGAAGTCAAGATGGCGCCCGAGTAGGCAGCCGTCAGCAAGTGCTCTCATGAGCCTTGCTTTTTTTGTTGTTTTTGTGTTTGTTTTGTCACTTTGTGTTTGTTGTTACATCGTGTGGACCTGATGTGGACTTTTTTCAGCATTTTTTGGCCACGACATTCATCAAGGAGGAGACTCTGTGCTTGGTGGTTGCGCCTTCTCGGCAGCATGGATATACCAGCACTGTTTTTGACTGGGAGGAATGTCGGTGCCATTTGACTGTCGTTGCTGGACAGTCCCGGGATGCTTGTGTCTTGCGCCTGTAATGGGCAGCATTTTTCACAGCCCCGCTTTGTTCAGCGGAGAGATCGCTGCTGTTGAACGATCTGCGGCTGGATGGATGTAAGGCTTGAGGAGCCGACGACGAGAAGAAAGGAGCGTTAGTGCGGAGCGCCGATGCGGATGTGGAACTGGGAGTCGCGGCTTGGAACTGAAGTGGATTTACATGGGACAGGAGATGTGAGCCAATCTCTTTTTCGTCAATGGACGCTACAGCTTCGTGTTTGCTTTCAAAACTTAGCTTGTAGCAGACGTGTGCACATTTTCAGCATGACGTCTCTGACCCACTGGTGAAAGGACACTTTGATCCTCTCCTCTTTCATCTAAAACTGCTTCAGACAACAAAGTGTATGTAG
>CAAKHF010020348.1:22535-33581 GCA_901007745.1 Hippocampus kuda | reverse complement strand
GGCGCACACGCACACACGCGGCCCACCTTCGCAACACAAAACGGAAATATGAATAGGGGCAAGCCCTACAGTTCATGTGTGTGTGTGTGTGTGTGTGTGAGAAATGAGCATTTTGTCTTGAAGCTAAACTGAAACCATCTCATGATCCAAAGTATACCACATCATATTATCTATCTACTGAATCTATCCATCCATCCATTCATCTATCCATTTTCTGATCCACTTTATCCTCACAAGGGTCGGGGGGGGAGGGGGGGGGGCTGCTGGAGCCCATCCCAGCCGTCTTCGAGCAGTAGGCGGGGGACACCCTGAACCGGTTGCCAGCCAATGTTTTTGGAATGTGGGGAGGAAAGCGGAGTACCCGGAGAAAAGCCACGGAGGCCCGGGGAGAACGTGCAAACTCCACACAGGAAGGCCTGTCGTCAAAACGTATGCAAGCGATGTCTGCGGCGTGCCAGCTGGTGTTCGCGACCGTGGCAACATCCACACGCTGCCTCTATTCTTGAAATAAGAGTTAGTTTAAAAGCGATACAGTACAACATGCTGCTTGTGGAGCCTGAAAAACTGAAACTGAATTGCAGTGTTGCCTTGAAAGATGAAATCACTCATTGTGCGGGTGGGACACGACAACCGTCTTTTTTTTTTCTTTTTCCCTTCCCCATGTTCGGCCATGTCAGGAAATATTTGCTTGTCAAGTTTTTTTTAAATGAATTTTTGTAATCTGGATGTGGGTGTGTGCACAGATGCATTGTTTTTTGTTCGCGATTAGCATTCGACGGCGGGAAGCAGCCAGATCTCAACCTTGACCCCCCCCCCAAAAAAAAAAAAAAAAATTCCAGGAAGTCGGAAGTGATATAAAAAAAAAAATAGCATCGATCAACAATATCAGCTGCCCTCCTGCAGCCAACCAGATACGAGGCTCACAGACAACCAAAAGGCACAAGGACACACAAGGACGTGTTTGGCAACAACAAAAAGGATGACAATGACAATAATACGAAGGAGATAAGCGAAAGCAAGGTGGGAAACGTAAGAGGCGGTGGACGGAATGTTCCTGATGTTGGCTGACAACAAGCTGACATTGTTTCGTTTGCAGCAGCGACTTCATGTTCATCGTCATGCTTCCTTCTGGCACATACAAGCGCTTTTATTTACAATTCCTCAAACAAGTTATTGGAAATGTCTTTTTTTGCAGCCCAGAGGGGTCCAGCTGGGTAGTCACACGTTGGTTGCAACCTCAAGCATGTCTCGCTCCACATTATTTAGAAAAAGAACCAACTGTTCACATAAACAAGAACTTCTACTGTCAACTGAGACCAGAAGTATATTCGGCACACACGAGAAGCCTTTCCAAAGAACGCAGCCATTACTGTTCGCTTACATAGTCGACGGCTTGTTAGCTTATTGACCAAAACTATTGCTAAATTGCCTCCCTTCAGATACGAGTTAAGTTCGTTCCGTGCAACCCAAAACACTCAAATTCCCCATTGAAATGAATGGCAATTACTTTAATTCAAAATAAACAAACAAACAAACAAACAAACAAAAAAACTTTTCGGTGTTAGCACTCAGTTTGTGCGTCACATTGTGATGCTGCAATCTGATTCATCGTGTCTGGCTCGGCTACCGCGAAGCAGCGTCATACTGCAGTCTTGCAGACACAAACAAAGAAGAATAGAACTTTTGACTTCGTCTCCTGAAAGTGAGTCAGTGAGATGCGGTCACAGTGGAGGATAAAGAATATATGCCTGCGGGTGTGTTGCTATTTTATCCATCGACATGTGTTGCTCCACAGTTTGTGTTCAAACATCAGTAGCTTTTCAAACTGCAACTACCCATACCAGCCATTAGCATGTAAATGTTGTTCTGCCTTGTTTGTTAGCATTGAGCTAAGTGGACTTTGCGTGGCAATTTTAAAAAGACGACGAATAATTGTCTTGGAATTTATTTCTTTTTTTTCCGTTTGACATTCTCCAACTAGAAGGAAGAAAAAAACCCCAACTGGGCCACTGTATTGCTGCGCTCGCATTTCGGTCCTGCGCGCGCTTGTCACGTATTCCACAGAAGGGAAAAAAACAAAACAACAAATAATTTGCGTAATTAGTGAATTGTGAACTGTAAATAGGCGCCGAATCACTGTGTTATTTTTAAACCCCCTTCCTTGAAACAGAACAAAACAACCCCCCCCCCCAAAAAAAAAAGTCATACAAGCATCATGCCCCTTTGTAACATTGTTTCACTTTTCAATGAAAAAACATGTTGGCCAGAACTTTTCTTTTTACTCCGCCGGAGCGCTAATAAACCGAAAAAGAAAACGGCTGCTGATAAAACGTTGAAAGAAAAACTTGAAAAGGGAAGCGCGCCGCCCTCACACACGCCACACGGGAGCTCGTGATCAGAGGCGCATACGCTTGTTAAGTTGACAAAGCCCAGAATGACAGAGCGTGCATGGCTGTTGCACGTGTGTGTGTGTGTGTGTGTGTGTGTGTGTGTGTGTGTGTGTGTGTGTGTGTGTGTGTGTGTGTGTGTGTGTGTGTGTGTGTGTGTGTGTGTGTGTGTGGGTCGGGTGTGGCGGCATGGTGTTTGACTGGGTAGCACGTCCGCCTCACAGTTTGGTTCTGGCCTTCCTGTGTGGACTTTGCATGTTCCCCCCGTGCCTGCGTGGGTTTTTCCTCACACATTCCAAAAACATGCATGGCAAGCTAATGGAACTCTCTCAATTCTCCCTGGTAGTGATTGTGGGCGCCGACGGTTGTTGGTCTCTGTGTTCCCTGCGATTGGCCGGCAACCAGTTTAGGGTGTACCTCGCCTATTGCCCGAAGACAGCTGGGATAGGCTCCAGCACGCCCGTGACCCTCGTGAGGACAAGTGGTTCAGAAAATGGATGGTTAGATGAATGAGGAGGTGATGAAGTGTAATAAACTTTGATGTGGATGGGCGTGTGTCGCCTGTCATGGGCTCATAAACCAGAACACCATGACAAGTCTCAAAAGATCTACTACCCTTCTGTTCACTCATGTAGCTCAAGATATTGCCATTTTTATTTTTCATAAGTTGGAGTATGAGCACATTAGAAGCTTCAGCTATCAGGAAGATGTGAGCTTACACAATGAAGTGTTGATCAAAAGCCAAGACCCACAGCATACAGTGCAGCAGGGAGCACAACTTTATTTTTTTTCCCCCCGCTTCCTCGAGTTCGCCTTATTGTATAACTGAGCATGCATTGCAAACATTGAGTGCTTCTAATGGCATACAGGAATTTTTGAACGTTTCATTTGAACTCCTTATTGGCATTTAGGTCAATAGCTTACTAAACGACTTTTTCAGTGTGCGACAAAGATGCATGGAAACATGAATTTAAATAGGCTTCCGTGCTGGTTTGTTACTGTCATTTTTATTTATTTGTTGATTTATTGACTGATCGATATCCTACTCCTACATTTAAAAGTCACTGTAACACTGGCTGTAAATTTAATAAAGGTGTATATACGTGTGCTCACAGGTGTGAAAACCTGAATATATCTGGCAAACTCATTGGTGGAAGTCAGGGACAGCAGATTCTTGTCTCCTGGCCTGAACACTGTCTCTCTCCTCGCCCTCCAAAAAAGGCTTGTTTTGCAAATTAGGATAGGAGGATGCCATTTATTAGACTATTTTATATTGAATTGTATGCTTTATAGTCTGAAATATAAATTCTTGATATGCCTTCGTTTTTCATCATTTTGTTCGGCCACCTTTCATTCAACAAGGGCACGTTAACGCAATCCACTATCAAACAGTCATTAATTCCTACCCCAACCCTCTCATCTCAAATCCGTCCCACTTCCCTGTCAACAAACAACTGCACTAGAAGAGAAGGTCAAGTCCTGTTCTCTTGCTAAGTGTGACATTAATATGCATGTACTTGTTTATTTGCCTTTGCAATTTTCCCCTTCTGCGTAAAATAAATAAATAAATAAACATGTAAGGGATTTACAGTTGTCAACGTGGGAGTTGCCACTGAGAAGTTCAGGTGTCTTATGATGGAACACCAGGGAAGCCTTGACTCTTCATGGAAAAAAAAAAAGACTCACTTTTGACATCTCAAAGAATTTTGAGATGTCACTAATTCGTGGAAGTCTTCATTACAAATACCAAATGATGTCAATAAGTAAAAAAAAAGTCAGGATATGATGGCTGGAGACTTGACTTGAATTTTCTCTGCGTGTTTTAAATCCGGCGGCCCGGTAGTCCAGTGGTTAGCACGTCGACTTCACAGTGCAGAGGTACCAGGTTCAATTCCAGCTCCGGCCTCCCTGTGTGGAGATTGCATGTTCTCCCCGGGCCTGCGTGGGTTTTCTCCGGGTGCTCCGGTTTCCTCCCACATTCCAAAAACATGCATGGCAGGCGGATTGAACACTCTAAATTGTCCCTAGGTGTGAGTGTGGGCGTGCATGGTTGTTTGTCTCTGTGTGCCCTGCGATTGGCTGGCACCCGGTTCAGGGTGTCCCCTGCCTACTGCCCGAAGACAGCTGGGATAGGCTCCAGCACCCCCCGCGACCCTAGTGAGGATGAAGTGGTTCAGAAGATGAATGAATGAATGAATGTTTTAAATCCTTCATTCCACTGTTCTGAGACACTTCTCACCTCGCTGCATGTGTACGTTTGTTGTGTTTTACCAAACAGGACCAATTGTGTGTGTGCGTTTACAATGCGATAAAGCTCGTTATGTCCGCCCGATAAGCAGTCGGGCATTATCTGGAATGTTTTATGAGGCTTATACAGGCCCAATTTACCACAGCGCTTGCTTCCATTGTTGGCCTATGAATGCAATGATTGTCTTAGGCTGACTGAGCTCATGTTACTTCCTGCTCCGAATGTGGATGAACCTTTCTTCGGAGGTGGTGATTATAGAAAATGCGGATTTCACGGCCGTTATTGCCGCTGGTGGCGCACAACACACTGAACAAACCTTTTTGCATGTTGATCATTCACAAAGACTTGCGCGCCTATGACAAGGATTCCATTTTGTGATGAGGAAATAACAAACCTTGATTCTCTAACACCTTAAAGCTTTTAATATTTAAAATTGAACCATGCCTTATTCTTGAACACAAGCTTGAAGTGACCAAAAGGTGAAAAGGGAACCAACTGTGCCTAGACATAGTAAAAAGGACTTGGAGATTCTGGTGTCATGCATTTGAGTCCATCTAGAACTGAGTGATTATGTCGACGGCGATGTTAGCGTGTCACGCTAGCCACTGGCTAGCTGCATTGTCTGACAATTATAGTAAATGTTTGCCTGTACCGTTAACTCATTTTGTGCCAAAACGTATACATTCGTTTTGGGTGGGTTTTTTTTTTTCATTGAATAATATGAATAAAGGGCTTTGCATAACTCCTCCATCAGTATCGAGGCTGTGGGATTGATTTCGGTATGATAAATCACCACTATATGGCAGGAGTGGCGTTGATCAGATGTTGGTCGGGCAGAGTTAATGGGTGTGGGGTGCAGTACGGTGATCCTATATCGTGAGGTGATGTGCGGAAGTGGTGTGGTAGTGAGAACATGGAGAAATACCGTAGGTTAACTCTACCACAGAATTTTTTTCAAATCCAAAAAGATGACAAAGTCCCATCGTCATCCTGGACGAACATGCACACGCGTGCATGAGCGCGCACACACACACACACACACACACACACACACACACACACACACACACACACACACACACACACACACACACACACACACACACCGAGTTTAAAAAGACTGACAACCAATCACTATCATATCACACGATGGAGCATTGCTTAAAGTTAAATAACTTGTCCAAGGTATGTATTTATAAATAATTATTCATCTTATTTAGAAAAAGGACAGTGTGCATATTAGTGATCATGTACATGTAAATGACATGCGTTGGCTCGTTTCCATCTGTGGTCCCTTGGCAGGTCGTAACATTTTAGGTAAGGCTGTGCACCGTTTACTGAGCATCACCAGAAGTATTCCTAAGCAGTTTTGCAATCTTTTCAAAGCCCTAAGGAAGGACCGCAGAGTGGGATAAAAAGAAGAAGTGTGATGTGAATTTTAAACATTCATTCATTAATAAATGAGCAGAAATGTACTTTTAGTTACAACGTAGCTGCTCTCAAATCATGCAATTGCAAAAAAAAAAAAAAATTGCTTTAGTTGGAACCTTTTCAAATTATTTTGAATTCAGAAAGTGAGGTCACTGGGACACTGCAAATGTATAAATGTGTATGTCGTTGAAGGCAGAGAGAGAGTGTTATGAAGCAAGGTTCAAGTCAAGTACAACTTTATTGTCAAATGTGATGCATACAGCACAGATGAAATTTTCTCCCTCTTAAACAGACAACAGACCAGAAGAGGAGCAGTTGCGAGTTGTCTCATTAAGTGCCCCTTGCGTATCACTATCTTTGTTTTGCATGGGCGTATGCAGCACTGTGGAGCCTATCTTACACAACGCAAGACGTGTGCTGTTGTGTCCACGTAGTCATCGATTAATCGGCGAATTAAAGATGTTACGGCCAGTCAAAAAAAGGGCATACAAAGCTAAATGTTGGCCGATCTGATCCAGAGCTGTGTTAAGTCTGCTTTTTGTCTTTACCGTCATTGGTAGTACCCTTGTGTTGTGGCATCCCATAAAGCCAAAGAAAAAGGAAAACTCACTTGTGGAGTTAGTCCTGTTAATCATGAATGTGGCAACCTTTTTCCCCATCAAGACCCATTTCACTTTTTATGAAATCCTCCTTGCTTTGGAGCTGAAGTCCCATTTGGTATTGTGACATATGAAAGTTTTTCAGACTTCTGTCATGTATTTTCATGAAAATTCAGGTCTGTAAATGTTTAATAATTTTTTGCCTCTTCTTTTATGCACAATACCAGTCAGGAAAGAAGCAGAAAATCAAATCCCAGTCTTCCATTAATGTTTAATTATTACCTGGCTTCGCACAATTCATGAAGTAAAATTCGCAGCCATGATGTCCTTTCACCAGTTGTAGGATTAGATTTGATAATCTTCCTTTCCTGTTTATATCTGCGCTGACAGCTTAGCCCGTATTTCTGTTTATCTGCTCCATCCTCCACTTCTACCACCATCCCTCCAAACAAAAATGTCATTATTGTGACAACTCTCTGAGGTATTTGGAGATGCAGCGACAGGCAAGTCATACGTGCTCGCCACATTTGTTTGAAACCTCATCTCCGGCGCGGCCTCGCTCGCCCGCTGATGGGCAGATAGCGGGCGAGGAAAGCGGCTATTGCGCGTGCTGTCATCAGCTCCATTTGGAGCGTGTCTCCTCTCATTAATATTGACTTTGAGCTCGGCTTGCGTGGTGTGCCGCTTGTGACCCGTGAAAAATGAATTCAAAGCAAGGTTGTGGTGCTCAGTACCCCGTGATTGCATCGGTAACGCGTATGTCATCGCGTCACCGGCTAATATTACCGCTAAGTGATGTAGCTCTCGATGCAGTCATATGCATGGGTGGGACAACCACACTATTGATTGTAGCTCTTGTAATGTGTTTTCTTCTGACTTTACCCCAAATGTTGGGGTTAAAGAAAGAGCATCACCCTTCCTAAATCAATTCCTCTTCTCGATGTAGCACTCGCCTGCTTCCCCTGTTTGCCATGGGGAAAGAGCCCTGAGCAGTAAAGTCTTCTGGTTGATGAAATTTTATGCTTGGTGTCTTGGCAGAGTCCTTCATTTCACTCTCATCCCTTTTCAGTCTGCGGGCGGCATGGAAAGCGTTCTCTTCAGGAAGATCATAAAATTCAGTCCCTGTCACCGCACAAATTTAGAGAGCTAATTTTCTGAGCAAATTATAAATTCTCCTCTCATCTTGATGCGTGTCGATTTGCCAGAAGTGCATTCTGAACACAAATTTAAAAGTAATATCCGCAAAAAATTTGCGGATTATTTTATTTTGAAAGCACGGTTAAACGTTATCATAGCGACCAGAGTGTTGCGACCAGATCGGACGTTCGTGTCATATCATAATACAGGGTTCCCACGGGTCCTTAAAGTTCATAAAAATCCATAAAAAAGAAGTTGTAAAATTATGTTCTTCATTGACCGTAATTTTCAGGGAAAGCTTCTAAAATCAATAAAAATCCTGAAAAAAATTATTTTCATTTGAAAATAAATTGAAATTCTACATTTTCTAAATTTAAAATTTTGCAGGTAGGAAAATGACAATTTGACATACAGTATGTCAAATATAGGGTTAGCTGACTGCACCTAAAAATAAAGATGTGCCCTTCCTTTGGCAGCAATGATTTGAACACCAGCTCAGTGATATGTGGCTTTCTGTTCATCCTGCATATTGCTGAGTGGACATTAAATCCATCGTTAATCCCCTGCTAAATGGAGAAAAAGTCCTTAAAAAATGGCTAAATTAGCCCGCAAAAGTCCTCACAAGGTCCATAAATAAAAAGCAATTGGAAAAGTGGGAACCCTGTATTATTTTGTTGTATTTACCCATCACACCTTAAAGGCCGGTCCCTGAGAATATTGTCTGACATTAAACCGGTCCGTGGATCGAAAAAGGTTGGGGACTGCTGATCTATAATGTCACAAATGGGATTGCCTCAAAACACTTAGTCTGTTACAATGTCACCTATGTTGTCAATCCCATGAGTTCGATGATGCATGTGCAGCCATGGTGTGGCAAACTGGTCTAATAAACTCTTCGGTGTAGCAACGGGCTTATCCATGAAAAAATCATTGCATCACACATGCACACGTGCACAATCACAGCGACAGACTCTGCCGCTTTGAAGCACCTATGCCAGAGCTGCCTGCGTGATAATAAATCCTGTTCTCAAAGAGCTTTCTGAACCCCCCCAGCGTCTAAGAGCCCATTGGCATAGCCACAGAACACACATGGGTACACACAAAAGCACAAACACAATCTGCATGCCTGATGCAATGCTCAGCCATTTATGCAAACAGATGCATTTGGGCACATTAAACGGCATTGCAGTGCATTGGCTCGAATTACTCAAACTTAACTGTTTGCCTTCTCTCTTGGCTAGTTTATGAGGCCAAGATGAGAGAGGATTTTTGCACCGCTTTGCCATTATATTGTTTGATTAGTACCTGGTTTTCCACATGTTCCTTTTTGCCTTTATACTTTGTCAGACAACTGAGGCTCTCAGAGTTCAAAGCCCATTTAAAACAGGAGAAGATGTGGATCAGAGCAAGGGATATCACTATGCATGTACCAAATACGAATCAAGGAAGGTGGAATCTCAACCTCCACCTACAGCCTGTGTTTTGCAGAATGTGAATGTGAACAATTTTATGTGGAAAAACCACTTCAGCTCACAAGATGAAAGCTTAATTATGCCCATTTTCTACCGTAGGGTACCTAATTGGGTCTACCACTTCATGGTCAGCTCGGCCAGGTGACTTAAACCACTGCTAGTCTCCCACTTGGCAATATTTGGTAATAATGCGATATTGTAGTATTGTAGGGCTAGTGTGCCTTATGGTCTGAAAAATCTGGTATTTGTCTGACATTGTCAGACGTCAACATCTCTCGTTCCTCAGGTTTTCCCACATTTCCCAATCCCAGTCGATGTCCCAAGATGTGTGACCTTTAAGCTAGTGATATTTCCAGTCGGCGTCCTCCTCCCGGTATCATGCATGCCTCTTACTTGTTCAAGTGCCATCTGAATAAATGAAAAAGACAGCCCTGGCTGAGTTTGTCCTGCAATGTTTTGGCATGAGTACACACTGAGCGGCATCTCCCAACCCAAGCATCCCTCAGTGACCCGGCAAGATCAACACAGGAAGGAGTAGTGGGATGTAGCCGAAGATGTGCAGGCAAAGATGTCATTACCAAGCAGTACCCCAGGGTGTAGCAGTTCACTGGATAGGTTAACTGGTCCGGCTGCTTTGCGCCTGCTTGGCATGGCGACTATTTCCCAGGGTATTTTTTTTCTGTCCCCATTCTGCTATTCTCTGTGGTCTCCCTGTAATTATCATTCACGAGGCGGCCAATGTAACCACCGCAATGGTGACGAAGCTCCGTATGTATTCAACAGTTGATGCCCCTGTTCTGAACATGAAAGATCTCCTGAAGCAGAGGAATGGTTGTAAAATGACTAGACACTCTTCTGGGGGAGACGGTGTCGGAATATTACATTTTTACAGCGGTAATAATAAAACTCCCCATCTCTCTTTTATTACTCTCCAATAAGTGAGTTGTTTCTGCATCTCCGTCCTGAATGGAGAACCTGGGAGGGAAGTCAGCACACAAAGCATCCAGGCCTTTGCCTCGTCTTTGATAAATGGCTCTATCTTCAGGCATTAGGTGTTCTATTTTTCATAGTGGGCCTTTGGGCCACGCTGGAGAAAACCTCTCTGTGCTCACCCGCACAAGGTGCCACGATCATCAGAGGTGGTGACTAATCCAGGCCTAGCGTCGGGCAGCATAAGTGGCTCCTACCAGCATTGCCAAAAGGTCGTATCAGATGTTGTATGTGGGGAAAGACAAGGAAGATCGCAGTGCTTGAAAAGAGACAGCTGATGGTGTTGCAACTGTTTTTTTTTTTTTTAAGAGGAAACCTGTCAGAAAAAAAAAATATATATATATATATATATATATATATATATATATATATATATATATATATATATATATATATATATATAATTTTTTTTTTCGGGTACACATGGGAAATATAGTGGATGCGCTGTATGTTGAATAGAATTTTTCATTGTATAATTTACAGCATAGTTCATATATTATTTAATAATTTTCGAATGGACACCACTGTTGTCCAGTTCACAATGTTTCCCTTTGCCAGCAGGACAGTCACTAACGAATCCTTGTGCGGGAAGAGATTGTGTGTTTCTCTCGCCCCAGACACCCTGCCAGGTGACAAATTTTTTTTTTATTTATTTTTTTTAATTTCTGACAGTGATAAGCACGCCTCTGCTGATAACTCTTACATTTTCTAAAGTCATGTATATTAACGCTCGGGCTGTCACCAGCGAATATTTATCGAATCGATTAGCCTATAGATTATTC